>JAMQGT020007750.1:0-176091 GCA_024447675.2 Pterophyllum scalare | reverse complement strand
ATGTTATGGTCTTTCGTTCAGTTACGTATTGCTGTGTAAGAAAATTTGGTATTTGCATCAAAGAGCTGGTTTGGCTGCGGTGAGCTCAGTCGCTGTATTGTAGTGTTAAACTTGGTTGCTGCATTCACTGAACACCTTTATGAATACACTGCATATAAATGCATCGCTCTCTCTGTGCATTCATTTGAGTGTGAAATCGTGTGTGTGTGTGTGTGTGCTGAAAATAAAGGTGTGAAAGCGAGCACTCGGAAATAATGATGCACTTTGTCCGAATAGGTGGAAAGCACGAGGCAGAATGTATTACCCAAACTCACATGTTCAACCATCCGTTAGGTCTCCTATGATCATACGACTTTTCCTGAAGTTCACCTCTCGTGCACCCAAAGCAGGGAAACCACACCATATGCTTCCAGGGCAGTGTGCTTACCACTGATAAACATTCCTCAGACTGTGGTGGAAACAGTTTTTTTTTTTTTTTAAAGTTGCTGTGTGCCTTTGTCAGCCAGGAGCCCTTAACTGCGACCGAGGAGGAATGCCTGTAAGACTTTCTGCTCTGAAGGGGCCTTTTTAAGCTGCCGCACCACTGGAGGGCACTGCTCTGTCTGCCTTCACACAGAGCGCCCTTTGTTGGGAGACGCTTCTGCATCAGACACAGGGGAAGATTAAGAGGGACGAAGTCAGGCTATATGAAATATTTGGCAGATTTTGCGTCATGTGGGATGTAAATTTTAAACCTCAAATTTTGTAAAGCTTTGGAGAGAGTATGGCAACTTTTAATCACACAAAGATAACACAGTGTTGTATTTCCAGTGTGTTTAACTTTTTAAATAGCTCCATAATTTCAAATACTGACACAACCTCATATTCATTAAGCTGGTGATAGATAAAGGCAAGAAAATATGGTGTGAAAGATTCTGCTCCACAGCATGAAGCATGTTTTTCCGTTTCCTTTTTTTTCTCCTTTTTTGGCAAACTGCAGGAGGGGTGCCTCCACTGGAGCTGGAAATGAAATATTTTGGCCTCAACACCTTCAACCCCACAATGTCACAAACACTTAGATCCTTGGCGGAGTGAATTAAAAAAGATTTCTTTAAAAAGCACAGTGTGCAATAACGGCTGGCGGCAATAAAGTGCAAAAATGAAGCAGCTGCACAGCCAGAGCAGATCTGCTGACTCAGGTCTTTAGTGCTAATGCTACAAGCGCTACTTGCAGGAATGGGCCGTGTTTGCTGGAAAAGGAATTAAGCGGATTAGATTGAAGACAACCGGTGGTTCATAATAACAGAAAATGGCAGAATGGTTGAGGAAATTAAGCCTTCAAGATGCACGTAATATGGACTTAGATACAATGTTGACAGCTGGAGAGGACTGACTTGCAGGGTTGTGAACAACATGTTGAAAAAGGGAGAGCAAAGGAATGGAGAACGAGTTGGAAAATCCATCAGCAGTACAGTAGTACCCTGCATGACTGATAGTCCTTAATCAGAGGAGAAGATACAACGATGAAGCTCCAAACCACCATCAGCCCCGCGGGCCCGGAGCTGGAACCAATGCCTGCAGAAGCTCTGGCTTTATTGGAGGTGGGCAGATGTTCAAGTTTTTCTTTAACGCTCCACCCCTCAAGCCGCTTTTATGGGCCTGTTTACTAGCACGGGCTTCCAGAGATCTTTATCCAGCGCGCCTTTGATTTGCCAGAGCTCTCATCCCACATCCCATATGCAGCGGCAGAGACACAGGCCTTTCAAGACGCACAAATAGGAATCTGGCAGTCATTTCACAGTCAGAACATTTTTTTTTTGTCTCTGCCCCCCCCCTCGTCTCTGTTCACCCCTCTTATTTTATTCCCTTACAGCCCCCTTCTCTTTATCCACATCTTCAGATATGATTACGGGGGTTCTTTGCAGATGTTCCTTCTCTTCTCGTTTTTCCAACTTCCAGATTTGTGGGGATGAGTAGAAATGTGATGTTACACCAACAGAGGGGACCGACCCGTTCGCTCTGAAATGCAGCCACGCTCCTGAAATAATTCCTCCTTTGATGCACGGTAAAGAAACAGAAAATAATACACAAATAAATGCAGAAGGAAGAGGAAAGTGTGATGTTAATTACATTTATTTTATATGCCAAGTGCTGCATTTCAAAGGCTTCTGAAAAATCCGAACAGCTGGAATGACTTCTGTGCTTTCTGCTGTACAGTGTAGGTGGTCAGGGCCTTACTGTAAACTGTTAGGAGACACAAAGCGCTGTGAAAAGGACGCGTTTCTGGTATTATGCTTTTAAACTTTTCAAAACAAGGAGACACAGACCAAGCAGTTCAAAACCACTTCCGTTACCTCAGCGTGAACCCAGTTGTCACAACGAGAACAGGCCCCACCACTCGCCAGAGAAAACATGTCAGATAAGTCAAGTTTCCAAAAAGGGCCGAAAAAACTAAAGTCAATACACAGACTGCATATAGCTCTGCTCCAAGGATGACCACCGGACAGGGTGCAATTATCCTGCGCTGACACAAAAACACTGGCCGTAACATTCACCCATTGTTAACACCAACCTCTGCGGGCAGGCAAGCAGAGCGGGGCCAAGCGCGGCTCGGGAGGACAGAAACCAGACCCGACCAGACGAGGCCGGAACGGCCGATCCCGACCGGCCGCAACCATCCCTGTCACATGACCAAGGTCAACAGGAAGTTTCGGAGCAGGAGGAATAACACGGCGCTCAGCAGGTTTAGGACGGCAGCGACGGAGCCTCCCTCTCCCGTTTCCACTCTTATTTCATTTGCCATTTATCAAAGTGCCAGAAGCAGCTGCAACATCCCAGGTCGTCAGACAAACCTCAGGAGTGCCTACTCAGCAACTTGGTGACAGCCAACCGAAAAGTTGCCAGTTTTAAACTCAGAGTATAGAGAACGGCCCCCCTTCCTCCCCAGCTGCAGGTAGGAGGCAAGGAAGTGAGTCTGGGCGAGAACACCTCTCTGTGGAGTAATTCATGAACTGCCACAGTCTGGGTGAGAAGTGTGATTTGGCTCAAAGCGGGTGAGGGGTTCTGCATGGTAGACAGGAGCAGGAAGCTCTTGCTGAGGGAGAGAGGGTCAGTAAGTCTATATAACGGTTTCTGAGAGAGAGAAAGTTTAACTGAAACACAGAGCCCCTCGATTGTAATCCTCCTGCGGTTTCCTTCCTCAGCGCCACGGCCTTAAACCCCCCATGCAGACAGCCTCCCTTTTTACCGCTGCACTCTAAACCGTCCTCTCCCCCACCTCCCTCCCACTCTTTCAGTCTTTTTCTTTTGTGGTGTAAAAAAGATGATGCTTATTCGGGTCTGGCTGTGGCCCTGGCTTCGCTCCATGGGAGGAGATGTGGTTTCTCCAGCTGCTGTGAATCCTGCAGTGAAGGTCCACGCATGAACCCATGCTGGATTCAAGTGGTCGAGGCTACCGTACACCCCCGCCACCTACTCCCCCAGTTTTCTCAATATTCCATCATCTCTGTGCACTATGAAGTCTCACCTTCTGTCTCCTGATTTCATCTTATGGCTTATCTTAAATGCGTACATCCTTTACTTGAACAAGGTCATAAACACGGTGCTTATTAAATATGTGACTTTTTTTCTGCTTATTACAGTTGGGAAAGTAGGGGTTGTATTAGAGGAGGTGCAATCCAAAAACTGAGAGATTGTGTTTGTTAAAAGCATTAAACTTTATCTGTTTTACTTTGGACAATTCTCCCCTTCAATGATCATCTCATCGTGGCAAATTTCACTTAGAACGAATCAAATCTGAAAAGTTCTGAAGCCATGATATATCCCATGAAGAACAAAATCAAGACTTTGGCTTTGGAACGGGAAATTTGAGCAAAGTTTATTTAGTTGCAGTTTGTAAACAGAGTTTAACTGTGTTTTTATTTCCTGTACTTATGAAGTTATGAGGCAAAAAGGCTTTATCAACTACATTTATAATTTTATTATTTACAGAAACAGATAAAATATCTTTATTGTCATTGTCAAATTTTGTTGGAGCCATCCTCCAGGCGCCGAAACAATAAATACAAGACAGAAATAAGAAATATAACTAAAATAAATCAGGATCCGATATTTACAGTCCAGATAGTTCTGGGAGGTCAGGTGCAATCCACAGATACACAAACTACAGAGTAACAGCTGCACAAACCTCGTGGATGATCCGTGCTACACAGCAGGCCTGTTGCAGGAGACTCGGATCTGAAGCTCACTAAACCAGAAGCAGCCAAGAACTACAGAAAAATCACAACGAGGAGCCATAAAATTAAACTCAGTCTGCAATCCTGGCAGCAAATTTGATATAAGACGTGCTAATATAGTTGTTTTGTCAATGCAAGCTGCTTTGCAACCCCCTCTAGCATCATTTTTCCTTTTCATGCTGCATCTGACTTACTCAGTGTCACGTCTGCCGTCACTGACGCCTGCTCTGCTCTGTCCCGGGGGGGGGGGGGTCTAGCTGCTGCTCTTCACATCGTATGAGCTTGCAAGGGCGGGGTGGTCCCAGAACGGAGCCATACCACAAAAAATAGATTACTGCAGATGGAAATAACAATCTTCTTCTGACTCAAGTGGTCCTGAATGAAAGGCTAACTGCTCAAGAAAATCCATCTAACCACGTTCAAAAGCCTGCCTGAAGGGTTTTTGAGTACGTGAGTGACAAACTGGATAAATTAGCTTCACAAATGCTGGATGTACATAAGGTTTTAATAGATATCTCAAATTTAAATTTAACAAGCGAAAGGGACCTCGGGGGAGCGGTCTGTTAGCAGTAGCATCGGAGCAAACGCAGTAAATTAGGTTTCTTGACTGTCAGCATAAAGGCTCTGTGCAAGTCAAACTCAAAGCAAAAGTAAAATTTTACTAATATGAGACCGTGTAATGCCAGAAGACCAATCACAAGCTATTAGTAAAGAAAAGCAGCAGACATATGGAGCGCTTTCATACAAGCTGAGACACTGCCACATCCACATTTAAGTCCCGTTTACATCTCCCACTCTAAACACTGCCTACTGTACTGATCAAAACGTTACATAAGACTGGTGTGGCGGTAGGTTAGGAAGTCTGGCTGGGCTCCAGTGGCTTTCTAGAGGCCCTGGCTTCTCTCTGTACATTAGCCAGGATATTAAAGGAAATGCAGGCCGCCACAGGCTCCACTGCTGTGGTTTGCCATCAGCCGGAGCAAATCTGTGTGCTCCAGTGGCACACACTCTCTGCCCAGTCTTGACGTGAGGACTGTGTGTGTGTGTGTTGTGGGGGAGTCAGTGGGACAACTGCATGACCACTGTGTTCCAGTCTGTGTGGCCTGTCAGCAGCCGGTCTCTATAGTAATGCTCACTCATTACACATAATAGTCTCAGAGACAAAGAGGCAAGCAGATGTAAAGGAGACACACATGCACACACACACACAGACACACTGTCATGAACAGAACGCGGGCCCCCGTGTGTTCACGGACCATTAGCATAGCCGCAGTGTGAGCTAATCGGCTGTGGCGGTGTTTTGCAGTGGCCTGAGCGAGTGGAACAGGTAACATTCAATTAGAGCCCTGCCTGGCTGCACGGAGAGGACAAAAAAAGCCTGTTACTGAGCAAACGCATGACACGGACGGGAAAAAGTGCCTTTCCTTTGCAGTCGGAGCAGAAAAGGTCACAGTGCTGTTTATTTAAATGAGTCCACGCAGCTACAGGCAATAACAGACCTCCAGGACTGATAGTGACAGCAACCACGCCCAGCGGAGGGGCCATCGGTATCCAAAACGCCGGAGAAGAGTCACCGCTGTTGCACTTCCGCTTCCCTTTTCTCGGAGCTGATGATTTTTGGTTCAATTCCTTTAAAAAGGTCTGTGGTTAACACACAGACCTTTCCATATTTTTTTATACTAAACCACTCTGTATGCATTTACCTTCCACTTTATTAGGCACACCTTGCAAGTACCCCTTTTACCTTCAGAGCTGCCTTAATTCTTCACGGCACAGATTCAAGGACGACTCCAGACTCATCAGTCCAGGCAAGATTTTTCCAGTCTTTGTCCATTTTTATTGCGCTGTGAAAACTGACGCCTCCGTTTCCTGTTCTTGGTGGCACTCGGTGTGTCTTCTGCTGCTGCGGCTCATCGGCTTCAGCGTGTGGGGTGTTGTGTGTTCCGAGACACTCTTCTGCGTATCTTGGTAGTAACAAGAAGTTATTGGAGTTACTGCTGCCTTCCTGTTGAAGCAGTTTGCCCAGTGTCCTCTGACCTCTGGCACCAACAAACCCAGCTGCTCGCGGGATATCTTCTCTTTTCGCACCGTTCCCTGTAACCGTTGACATTTGCGTTAACAAGCATCCGAACAGGTGTACCTAATAAAGTGGGCAGTGAGTGCAGTTGGCCATTTAAAAGCTAATTATTAAAATAGTGAGTAAGGCTAAAAACATAATTTTCAGTCTATTAAAATCTTATTTTAGCACCCAGTGTTGAGTTAGCTGAAGTTAGCGCAGTGATGGTACTTTCTGATGATCGAATACTTTCAAAATGCTTGAGCTTAATTTACAGAAATAATAATGCAGCCTCAGCTTTGATGCATTTTTCAGTTTTGGTTGTTTGCAGGCGGAGGAGACGAGGAGGCACCTTTGCACAAAACAAAATCAGAGGAGAGCTATAAATGTGTTTATTCCTCCGGTGTGTGCGGGACTTAATTGCACTCAATCTCTATGACTCAACGTGTGTGTTTGTGTGTGTGTATTCATATTTAACAGTTTAATACGTATGTGCATAGCATGTGTGTGTGCGTGTCTGTGGGGGATTGTCTCTTAATATAGTAAAGCTGTGAAAAACCCCAAAGTCTTTGGCGAGGTCTCACACACACTTTTTCTCCTTCCTTCCTCTCACCAGAACATTTATCAGCGCAGAACAGGGGCAGCTTGCGTGTCGTAAGCCTCTTTGGAGCCACAAACAAATCAAGCGGGGCTCTCCATCAAATGAACTCCCCACTCGACTGGCGGTTACATAAAGGTTTACTCACTCGCTGTGTAAGAGCATGTTTCAGTGGGAATGGCTTCTGATTGAATACATCCATACCTACCAGCACTGGGGAAGAAAAATTACTAAAACTCAAAAAGAGGGGGTGATTGTCAAACTTTTTTTACTCCTCCATATGTCAGCATGTACAGAGGGTTTTTTTTTTTACGACTCTGGCTGATTCTTTTATTTCAGCGCATAGGAACCCTCTCAGATTTGACTTACATTGGATGTGATATAAAACAGCAGATGGACGTGCTCTGCAGAGGCTGCGATACATGTGTTTATAGATTTTGACAAGGATGGAGAGCGGGGGACTGAACAAAGGCTGCAACCGAATGGAGACAATCAGACTGAAGTGGTTGCATTAGTTTAATATTCGGTAATATTTTGAGACTTTGAGGATTAAAAACATCGATGCAACCTGAGACAGCTCAGAAAAATCTTTTTTAAGCCTAATTTTTACCTTAAATGTTTTACTGTCACCATGAAATAAGTTACAACTGAGCGTGAAGTGGCAGGAATGAGAATTAGCTCCTGAGCCGTGGTTCTCAGCCAGAGTTTAAGGATCCCAGGGTTTTGGTGTTCGTGAGGGAGGGAGCGGGAGATTGATCGATACCGATCTGCCGTGGTGAAGAGAGAACTGAGCGTGAAAGCGAGGCTGCGGATTTACCCGTCGACCTACGCCCTCGGGGTACCTTTTGGCTCCGCCTTCGCTCTGGATGCTCACATTAAATCTCCGCTTCGCTCTTGCTTTTGCCAAATTCAGCCCCATTGCATCTATCACGCTCTGGGTGTTATTCATGCCTTTTACGGGTAATTCATTCTTCATTTCTAACATAACTTCCTTGGAAGGCTGTGACTAAGTCTTCTAAGGACTCACATGTCACACTATTGCTAATTCAGCTGCACTGACTCCCCACTGACTTCAGAGTCCACTTTTAGAGCTCTGCATGGAAAAGCACCAGCACACATCAGTGGACTTTTACATCCACACGTCACCAGCAGGTCCCTGAGGTCATGTGATCAGGGCCTGCTGTCTGTGCAGCAGAGAAGACGGCGCTTTTGCAAAGTGGTCTCCAGACCCTGGAACGCTCTCCGAGCCTGAGCTCTGTGGACTCTTTTAAAAAGCAGCTAAAAACTCATCTTTATCAACTTTGAGTAACTTTGCTTTTATGTTTTTAGCATTTTGTTGTGAATCTCTGCTTAGGCTGCTGCCCCCACAGCCTGGACCTGGTGGATGGATGGATGGATGGATGGATGGAAATAAGTGAAATCTCCCATCACCCGAAAACTTATAAGTAATGTGCCACGGTTTTTACTGCTGAATGAGATGCTAGTTAATATTACTTTGCATGTTTGTTAGCTAGTAACCATTTCCTGTCTCATAGGGCTGTTACAAGATAGCTTACACTGAAACTTATGGCTCACATTCTGAGTCTAAGCTTAAACTTTCAGGGGTCAGCCCTAAACACGAATTAGGAAGAAAAAATAATGCTGCTGTTCTAGTCTGGGTTATTCTTGTGAACCAAAACTAAAGTAAAAACTAAAACTAGGTGTGAAAAAACATTTTAATTGAAATAAAATAGAAATAATATTAAACGTGACTAAAATAAAATAAAAATACCGAAGAAAAGTCCTTAGTTTGAATCTACGTTTGTCATCATGTCCGGCTTGATCTATCTCCTGATCAATAATCTCCATCTTCAATCAATACTCAACTGAAACAAAAATAAAAACGAATCGGACGACACAAACCTCTGACTGCAGTTCCCCGTGACCTCCACCGGATGCTCTCACAGCCCCGTGCCGTGATAATAACACCTAGCTATGGTAAACGGTGCGTTATTATTAGGTAAATCAACATGTTAGTTGGCACATCTTTCTTCATCAACTCATCACACTTGTGGTGACTGGAAACCGGTGGCGTAAGATTAAAGTTTACAGCATGAGTCATCATTCCTCTGTTTGCAGAAATGTGTGTGAACAGACACAAACACAGACGCCACCATGGCGACAGCAACAATAGAGACAGCGCGCACAACAGGAACCAAAGATCAGCCGGGATCAAACTGCTGGATGCTTGAATCCCCGTGAAGCTCGCGGCATTTAAACCCAACTGAACTGATCAATCAATCAGATACAGTACAGCTGCAGGCTTTACCGCAGCAGCATCATATTTGTCCCCCTTTTGGACTATAATTAATCAATATCATCACCATTCACCCTGCCCCGCAGCCAGCCCTCGCCTCCCCACTAACTGCAGCTAACAGCCGAGGTCTTTGTTGCTCCGTGACCCCACTCTCCCCGCTAACGCAGTCACTGCTGCCCGTGACCACGAGGGCCACAAGGAGGGGCCGTTCCCAATCTGGGGGTCCACAGCCGGAACAAAAGCCCAGGTCAGTGGAGAACGTGCAAACAGACGGAGAACAGGGATGAGCCTTCTGCTCTGTGGTCAAGCTACAGCTGGGACAGTCACTCTGAGAACTTGACCTTCACCTCTGGCCCTGACTGTGGCTTTGGAGGATGGAGAAGGGGCCGTGCCCTGTACTGACTCCTGTGACTCTATTGGTAATGGCATCGATTACCGCTCCTAGACCAGCGGATGTGTGTGTGTGTTTGTGTGTGTGTGTGTTAGCATGGCCATAAGTGTGAGTCAAACTTGTTCTGCTGAGTATTTTGAATGATTCATGGAGATGAGAGACGCTCACTACATCTCAGCTTAAAACACAAAGTCTCCAGTCCCTTTGGTGCCTACGCCCTCTCAGCTCCATCTCACACCTCTCCCCTGTGGAGGACAAAAGAGGCTTTTAGAGCCCGGATGACTGATGGCTGCTCTCCATCTTGTCTCAGTTACTGCTGTCATTAAGGCAGAAAGGACTTCGCTAAGGAGATCGCCCAGAGTGACACTTTAACCTTTGGCTGCGGAGATGTTTCTCCACAGAAGGAAAAAGTACATATTTCCAGTTACATCAGTGAACTAGTCAATGACCACATTTGCATGAATGGTTTTTAAATTACATTAATAACAAATATCAGTTTATTAATGGATGGGGATCCAGCACAGCTACTCTAACATGCAGGGATCTGGCCGGAGCTAACGCTGATTTGGGTTTAATTGGAGTCTAAATTAAATAAATTACCTTGGCTTCACCTTCTAGTTTTCTTGGAGTCCTGACTGACAAAACTCTAAGTTGAAAGGGTCATATTAATTTTGTCTGCTACACAACGTCCAAATTCATTACCATCAATTGCCAGTTTCAAAGAGTGGTTCATCAGAAGTGTTTATAAACTCTTTATTATAGCCTAATTTATTCATATCTTTATTTATTTCACCCACATCTGTAAGCTTTATATGTTAACAAAAAAATGTTCTGCAGAATATCCACATTTAGCACCGGGCTGATCACTCGCCCCTCTCGTCAATCAACTCAAGATCCTTTTTTTTTTTTTTTTTTAAAGTGTTCCTGCTCTGCTTTTCCTTATTTCTGCCACATACACTGTGTTCTGTTACAATGGCAGATGCTCATATTAAACGTGCCCAAAGTTTCAAATAATGAGGTCATCTTGTGTGAGAGTAATCCGTCTGAGCCAGAAGCTCATGCTTCAGGCTGCTCTGCAGGCTCGAGTCCAGGCAGGTTTTTTTCTATTCTTAGATCTGTTTGGTGCCACTGAGACCAACGCAGACATGCAGCTCTGGCTCTGAGCACAAAGGTCTCATCCAGCCTGCAAGCTGGCGTTTGGGAGGGGCAGCCAATCAGGAACGGAGGATGAACCGCATCAAGGCTCAACATGCAAAGCCACTCGGGCAGATTCCAAGAAGGAAAATAAAGAGCAGGAAATGAGCAGAACAGATCAACCTTAAAATAAACAAATCTTGCATTTACCTGCTTTGCTTGTAAATCATATTTACAGCCTATACAGCTCTAATACAGGACATGCTATACTCTGTTATATATGAGGGGCTTCAGCTCAGTAAAGGATAAACTACCTCACGGCACTACGAGCCTCGTCACTGCTGATGTTCATTAACATGAGTGTAACACAATGAGTGGAAGTGTTTGTCTAAACGATAGACTGTAATTTGAAATGAAGTGTACGCTCATCCACAGAAGGCCTGGTCTCCTGTGGTGAACTTTAGCGAGGCCTGAAACTCGCACTACACATCAGTATTTAAGGACAAACTGGGACTTTTATCCTTGCTCCTGCCTGCCTGACTGCACTTTCTTCTCTCTGCCTATCTCATGTCTCAGGCTTACCCGCTGTGTTTTCTGTTTCTGTGGTCGCTCAGAGCCCAGGAGCCACGGAGGAAGATGAGGGGATGAGCTCTTGTCCCCCCCCCGTCCCCGCTGCCCAGCCAGCAGGCTGCCAGCGTGCTCAGGAGATTGAGATGCGGCCGACGATGAGGCAGCTGGTTCTTTTTTGGCTTTAATCACTCCCAGAGATCCGACCGTGGTTTGATTTGGTTTTTTACAGCCCGGCCTTATTTTTCACATCAGCGACGTGAATGCCCCTTCAACCCCCCCCCCCCTACACTTTTGATGAAATTTGCACCATATGCCTTTGAAGGGAGATGAACCGACTGGCAGGCATGCTTCTCTTTAACTCCCCTTTCTCAGTGCAAGTGGTTTGATCAGGCCCCAGCCCTGATGGGGGCACGCTCTCCAATCCTGAGACAGTATTATGTTCCCAAAACTGCCTGACTGGAGATAATGAAGGCCTATGATTTTTTTTTGGAGCAACGATCACATCCAGAAGGAGGAGACAGGGACTTGACTAAGGATGTGCTCACTAGACCGTTACTACCGAATCAGCTTGCAGAGGTAGAAACAGGCAGCTATGGGCATCAAAGGAAAGGCCAAGTACATCCAATCACCTTGAGCTTGATGTCTGCCTCTCTGCCTTTTCTGATTCCCTCTCACTGCTGTGGCCAGTGGGATTAGAAGAGTTTTATTTCACCTTGAATTACCACTGCGTGTACCACGCAGTGTAATCTATATTGAAAGACTTCTGGGAAGAGTTTAGCCAAACAGAGAAAGGAAAGGAAGGAGGGAGCACGGTGGACTGATTGCTGAAACGAATGCCGTGTTGCCCCCATATCTTTGACCCAATGAAATCCTTCCCTCCTTCAGAAGGAGAGCCAGTCAATGCCCTTATCAACTATCTCATCGGGCCGACTGGCCAAATTAGACCCTGGCAATTCCCAGAGTGACGCATAGTTTGTGTAATCAGAGGGAAATCAACATCTAAGAAATGAGAGCATTCACTGGAAAAACAGTGAGTAGAAAAGCTAACCAAGGCCAGCGACAGGAACAGATGAAGATGAAGATAAAGAAATCACAATTTTAAACGCGCGGCGTTAGAGAAAGACGCCCCATAACCGAGATACTCCTTACACCGACGTGTGGTGTAGGAAAAAGGCAGATCCATTAAGAGCTGGAAAAGACTGATATGACAGAGACAATATTTAAAGTACAGACAGCGGATTCAATTGGATTTTACAAACTCCAGACGGCCTAGATACTTTCTCCTCCGCAGAGTTAGATCATCCTGGCACACTGCAGCAACACTGTCTCCGTGTTAGTGCCGCAGATGTGCATCTGCACGCACGCATCAGGCCAATAAATCAATTAACTGACAAACCAATGAATGATACTGCTGCTGCAATGCAACTGTGAGATATACTCCACTTCTTTTAAAAGGTCAACTGCAATGGCACGCTCTTCCTCCTCCTCTCCCTCCTCCTCCTCCTCATTGTCAGCGGCACCCAGAATCTGGTTCTGCTTCTCCGCTGGCTGTTGCAGAGGTTTCCAATCAGCTGTGGAAGCTTAATGGCTGGAAAACAACAAGCTTGTGTCTTTTCTTCAGCTCACAAATGTCTGTCGGCATGAGGCCTCACAAAAGTAGTAGGCGAAGAGCTCAGGGCCTTGAGGGACAATTGCGCTACAATTACTTGGTTGAACAGCAGCAGCAAGATGATAACTATTACTGCAAAGCTGTGCTTCTCCTATTGCCAGGAATTATATCACTGTGAGGGCCGATTAAAAGTCCCGGGACGTATCAAATCAAAAGCCTTATGTGATTCGGCTTTACCTGATCTCCCCATCAAGGCCATCATCTTGCGATCTACTGGACTTCTTTTTTGCTCTGTGGAGGTCCAGTTGTGACTACTTACATGGGTGCCTAGATCTCCTCCAGTGGCTCAACTTCCAGGGAATGACACCCGGAGAGGAGGGCAGGTGATGAGCGAAGCCCACAAACAGGAAACAACGCTCCCACATTTTCACCGCACTCTTTTTCTCACGCCCCACAGTTCAAGTGTTTGCTCTGACATTACACTCAAACTTGATAGTTTTTCTCGACTTTTCTTGAGACCGGTAACTTCTTTCACCTGGTAGGTGTGTGTGTGTGTGTGTGTGCGACCTTGCTAGCTCTAAGTGTAGTTAAACATCAGCTGATGTACTAATTGGCTGTTCTGACTACGGCAGGTCTGGGAATCATTACTGAGCGCTTCAGAGACAGACTGTAACACATGATTGTTTCTATGTGTGCAGAGAGCATCTTCGACATGTTGTACGCAGCATGCCTAACTGCAGGCCATCACTATTGATTTATTAATGCTAGAGAATGCTGCTGCGCTAATTGAATTGAGATCCAGGAAGTCAGTTAATGTAGCTGACAGCGATACAGGAATTTAATCTCCCCAGTGCACAGAATTATGACTCTTCCCTATCTGCGCTGTCAGAGGGATAAATAGTAAATCAATCTTTTCTGCTCCACTCAGAGTTTGTGCAGGATGGACTGTAACAACCTCTCTCTGCCTTAAACCATCAACAATCACTACTCAGGCCATTCAATTGGTTCACAGTCTCATATCCCTTCGAAGATAAATCAAAGTCCTGCAAACCCCATAATCATAAAACCTGTCATTATAAAAAGACAATGTGCCGTCCATAGCCAAATCACTTGTAACCCAATAGTTTACAGGCACTTGCACTGTCCACGTCAAGGCTCACGCTACACGCTACACGCTTCAAATTCACTTCCTGAAGTCCAGCTCAGTCCAGCTGGTTCCGCGCCATCGTTCCCCACTGGCGTGTGCCCTTGGAGAAGTCAGCCGACATCAGCACTTCTGCCCGTGAGACCACCACCACTACGACGACCGCCGCAGCGTCTCAGGATATCAGAACCGCCGCCGCAGAGAGGCTCCAACAAAAAGTCATTAATACAGGCCTGGTTTAATGTAAATGTGTTTGCACAGCTGCTGTTTAGCTGCCGTCTGAAGGTAAAGGAAAGCGGTATAGCCAGGTCTCTTAAAGCGCTGTGAGGTGGACTGTCCAGAGGAGCTAAAGCGCAGATGCCGGCAGGCGAGCCAGGCAGAGGCTCGGGGCCAAACCACGACAGTGCGCTCAAAGGCACCACCACCACCACCACCACCACCCAGGCCGGCCAAGGTGTGTGGGCCCGCCGGCTGGGATCAGATGACCGTGGACAGTTGGTGTGTAAATGTGAGCGAGCAGCCATACTGATCATATAGTATATGCATCACAAAAAATCATAAACCAGAGAGGACATATTTAGCTTACTGAATGAGAAGGTGCAACGCAGCAGAGAGAATAAACAGAGGAGAAGGGAGAGGAAATGAGCAGGAATATATTTTACATTTATAATATAGACTCTCTGGCAAAGGAAAGGGCAGGGAAGAAAAACAATTTCTTGCTCTTTCTGTTTCTCTTCTCAGTGGTTAATGGACACATGAGTTATATACAGTACTTATTTTAGTCTCTTTAATCATGAGCCTTTATCGTATGTTCTGCCAAGACCTGCCACCAGTTACTGCTCATGCCTGCCAAGAGAAATGAATGAAAATGTAGAGAAACCAAATATTGTGGAGCCATGGCTCAGAAGTCGAAACCCATCTCCTTTTCTTCCTTTTGAAGAGCTAAGCTACAAAAGAAACACCTAACTGGGAACAGGTATTGTGTTCAGTGGATGAGACACAAGGAAAAGTCTTGAATTTTTAAAAATTATTTCCTGGAGCCTTGTGCAAGATAAGCTCGTATAAGCTTTTCAAAGGCCAAACAAATGGAAATGTCAATATCTCCTTATTCCACCCCGTGCGGCTTAAGAGCAGAGGAGACATCATTAATCACTTTCTAACATGCCTTGATATGTTAGAGAAAAAGAAATGCAAAGGTAATAATGGCAGAGCGATGCTGTTCAGTAAAAACTAGACCAGGATTCAACTAAATAAGAAACCCCAGGCTCCACACAGCGAACTCCCCGGAGATCTAATTTGTTGCCGTAACCAGAGGTGTCGACGTTATCCCGGTCCTTCCTTAATGGATGGAAAGCCTGCAGAGTAGATGAGAGTCTTTGGTAAGGTCTGATGCACAGGCCGCTGCATTAGATGGGGCCAGGGCTGCGGCCAGTGGAGCTCTTAGGCCTGAAGAGTAGTACTTAACGCTTGGGTGGAGTGGAGGACCTTCCTGCCCACAACGTCCCACCCCTATGCCCCCTGGAAAACCACAGCTGACCACCAGGGCACGGGGAAATGAAAACGAGGAAACCACGGGGCCAGGCGAGATCAGCGAGGCAGCAGAGACCAAGGTGGAAAAAACAAAGAGCCGAGCCTTATGGCGGCTTGGCGGTTGGCGCTGATGGAGCTGTATTAAGATATTAATTGCTTTTTGACATGATTTTGTTAAGGGAGGAGGGCAGGCCTGCGGCTTCTCACACAAAGACCAGGATATTGGTGGAGAGGCCTGACGGGGCAGAAAGGGTCCAGCTTGGAGCTTCATGCTTGTATTCATACCCTCAAAATGATGGCTATGGACACCGTTTCAAAGGTCGTGATAACACTAATATAAATAGAAGGGTGTCCAACTATGCTCATTTCTAGCTGCATATTTTTAATATGGGGCTCTGCAGTAGCTTTGCATGATTCAGAGTTTAAAGTAAGCCTTATTTATCCTACACTTGGCCTTGGTGCAGCCCCTCGTGGGCTGAAACTGAGCATTTGTGTCACACGGATTATTTCCACATACAGATTTTGCAAATTTTCACATGTACAATTTTGAAAATAGCAGAAACGAAAGAACAATCGAAAGGCACAGCGCTGCTGAAACAGGGATGTGGGCCAAAGTCAAACTCATTACACAGCACATGAGCAGATGCAGCCAATCGTGAGCTACCTCCCTATGCCCTCCATATCTGTGTTCAGATGGTGCACAGAAGTCACAGTGAAGGAGAACAAAGTGCACCGAAAGCTGTAGACAGGGCTGACCCCACTGAGGTGATAGTGCGTCAGATGGGGGTGCAGCCTGCATACACGACAGCAGACATAAACAGCAGTGCAGCAGCCCTGACGCAAGGCCACAGCCTCACACACACTGCAGCGCAGCTAAGGCTGCGCTGGGAGAAGTGAATCACCAAACCCAAGTGATTCAGGACACATAACCTATACTTATGGGCTGCTGTGTTCATGAAACTCTACTCTGCTGTGTGCGTGTGTGTGGGAGTGGCGTGTGTCTGATGCATATGCGTATATGGCACAGGCGGCTGCCAGGGGATGGGCAGGGAGCATTACTATCACCATCTCTGCAGCTCAAGGAGAAGCCCCCAGTAATCCTGGCCTCTCTCCAGACTCCCACACATCGCAATTAGGAGTAATCCTCCCCCCTCCTCCTCCCTGCAACCAGGAGAACAACTGAGAACACTGGTGTGTGTGTGTGTGTGTGTGTGTGTCTGAATGGGTGTGTTGTGTGACTGTGGGGGGCAATTAGCCAACTTTGTACTTGGGGAGGAGATTCTCCCCCTAAAACCGCCAGACGACCACTAGGCTGTGGGACTGTGGGATGGTCCACACACACACACACACACACACTTGAAATAGTGAGGGAGGGTAACAAATCGACCACAGTGGTGGCAGCATAAACAACTGTTTGACCAGTGGCCACATAATTGGCTGTAGAGTAAGAAGATTCTCACTATCAGTGGGGAGTTTTCTCCACCACCACCACAGCATCTGTCCCTCCGCGCAAATGCTGATGACTTTTATTACCCTCTTACATGTCTGAATCTTCCACAGCTTTGCATAAAAATCTATTAATCAGTAATCTTTTTTAAACAGTAGGAAACAGAGGGGTGAAGGCCAGAGTGGAAACCTGATACCAGTGTGCTTGGAGGTCTTTGTCGAGGTTAATTATAGGCTTGCCTTCCCTTGGTTTGACAGATTACCAGCAAACAGCCAAGGTGCTGCTTCTGAGGGCAGATTAAACATCAACACGAGCCACGGGGTCGCTGTGCACCGGCTGATCGCTGACAGGGAATGACCCCGTCATATCTGAGGTCAGGTGAGCTCGCCACTGCTTTCTGGGATTTTTTTAAAAAATGACTTCACATTTGTTTGGGAACAAAAAGAACCTGGTAGGGAAAAACTACAAAGACTGTGGTCACCGTTACCAAACAGCCTCACCAAAGTGGCTGCTCAAAGGCTATTCTGGTGCTTTCCATTGTATCACACAATCAACAGCAAAAATAAACTCTTTGTCAAGGTTTAAAAGTGAGCCTCCAAACTCTTGCTTTAATGCAACAGACAAAAAGGCCTCAGAATATTCAAAAAGAAATTCTGTAATTACATTAAAGTTCAGGTTCTTCACCAGCTGAGGAAGACTGTGGGACGCAGAGATGATGTCACCTCCTGTTTTTAAGATAAAAATGTCCTGATGCTGACTCAAAGATCAAGCACACAGTTAAAAAGTTGGTAAAATATCTAAAAAATTATATTGTTGAAAGATTCCAGAAAATAGGAACTGACCTTCTGCTGAGGATTTAAAAACAGCGACACTGACAAAGGTCAAAGGTTAAAGGTCAAGAATGAGAAATAAAGTTTCAGGAATAAAATGTTAAAAGCTTTTTTTCTTGCTGCTCTCCTACAGTCAAACACACCAATGAAATAAAACTTTACAAATAAAATACTTCCTTGACTGTACATTATATGGAAATTCACTCCAAACTCGGCGGGTGTATTTGCCTGCCTTTTTATTTTTGGTGACGATCGTCTCTGACTTTAATTCATTTGAGGCTTTTACCCTAAATGTATGCATCAGAACCACATGCCAAACCCTCACACTAACTGTAACCTTCACCTACCTTCTAATTTTAAGCCTAAAAGCAGCTCTAAACTCTCAGGCGGGCCTTTGAACGGGTGTGAAAGAGCTTCACCGCTTATCTAGTCAGAACTCCGAGTGGTTCTCACAAAGGCAGCAGGACCGCTGCACGTGTTTTATTTGAATTATCCCGAAGCTTCGGTTTCCTGTGACGAATGACATCAGCTGCAACCCACAATCTTCCTGCTCTGCAGAGCCGCGTTTCAAGCAGGCACAATCACACACGTGCATTCGGCGAGTGTGTCTTTGACGCTGCCCTCGTTTCCAAATAGCAACATTTTATTTACCTGCATGTAATGTGTTAAGGGGACATGTGTAATTTTCACTATAGATCCTAGTTATCTTACTTTCACCAGGCTCTGCTTCTCAGGATTTCTATGCCACAGTTAAAAACAACTCAAGTGCCACCACTAAACATTGAATCATACATAAGAAAAATACTCAGCTGGGGAGAAAGATGATGCAAACAGAAATAACTTTGACCTGTGGTTGGCACCTCTGTTCTTTGCCAGGTGACAGAAGTGATTTGCCCGGTCGGCTGAACGATGTCAGGGTCACAGTGCGTTTTTAGTATGAGAGCCGGGGGGGGGGAGAGCAGGGCGGGGAGAGGTGTCAGGGTGGAGGGCCTGAAGCGCACAAAACCTCAGAACCCACGCCTTCACAGCTTCACAGCTACCTTCAACAACCACTTCCGCATCATATAGATATACATTTCAGAGCCTGTTTTCACATGTCCACTCCTTGATTATATCATTAAAGACACAGAGACATTGAACCTCCTCGTGAAGCAGTTGTTGTGTTTGTAAAGGCGATTCTTAGAAGCTCTGCAGCTCTACTGCAGGCAATTTTCTATTAAGCAGTTTTTCCTCCCAACCTGTTTCCCCTGTAATAAAAATCCAGGGAGTGCAAAATGCCCTGAGTAGGCAGCTGCATGCTACAACCAAAGCGTCAAAATCATTTCCAGACTTCGCCGTCATGGATCAAGGGGAAGGAGAGGCACGGGGGAGAGGAAACCGCGGCAAAATAAATTAATTGCAAATGTATCGTGGAGGGGGTGCAAAGGGGAATGATTGGGGTAATTTATCTATGCTGATGGAAGGGGGCGGGACGGGGGGGGCCCGACGGTGGAGTAAAGCAGCATGAGGTGATGAGGTGCACTGCGCGGGGAAAGACGAGCACCGGTACAGCGGGGCGTCAGAGAGGCAGCTTTATCCGGGTGCAGCTGAGGAGTCTGTTAATCCTTACAACACCGGCTGGGTGGAGTCTGAAAGTTTGAATTGTGCTGCGGCTGTGACAGTGATAAACGGCCCGGGGAAACAGGCCATGGAGAGCAGTCAAACACCTGCCCTGCCCTGAGCTCCAGTCAACTCAAACAAGATGCGGGAAGCAGGAAGTGCAGCGATGCCAGCTTAGGAAGGAGAAGGCTGCTCCCCTGCCAGCAACATTTCTGTCTTTGTTGTTCAAAGCCGCAAAATGTGAACAGGTGTGTCGAGACAAAAGATGAGCTGGAGTCATTAAAAAAGCAATCCAGTGTTTTTGATCTTCAAGGTAAAACTGTGATTGATGAATCCATGAATGACCAATGTTATTTTTGACACTTCAAAACAAAAGATGGCCTCCGGCAAATAACTACCAAGATTCCCACCTTCGCAACCTTTATCTACGAAATTAACTGTCAGGAGTATAAATTACAGCCTTTTCAACCTTGGACAATATAACAAAAAAAATTTACTCGTTACTAAGTGACAGGTTTGCGTTTAGCCGGTGAGGTGATGATTGACAGTTTGGCCTTTGTTTGGTTTATTCATCATAAAAGTAATGCTCATGAAGCACAACAGCATCATGCAATATGGTGGTGTGGTGGGTAGCACTGCACGGTTGCCTCAGACCAACAAGGTTCCGGGTTCAAATCCAGGTTGAGCTTTTCTGTGTGGAGTTTCCATATTCTCCTCATACTGGTGTGAGTCTCGTGGGTTAGGTTAACTGTCTCTCTGTGTTGGATGACCTCTCAGTGTCTCAGGTGAGACTGCCTCTCACCCAATGACAGCTAAGATAGGTTCCAGCCCCTCCTGCAACCCCGAACTGGATGAGATTGGATGGATAGAGTTTAAAGGGTAACCCTTACGGCTGTTTCTAGCCCTGTATCGTATTAGTGGACTCTACTGCAAAGATGCTTACTGATCTTGTACTGGGCTTTGGTCCACCCCCAGCTTAGTTCAGTTCCTCTTCCTTGAAGGCTACACTCCCTTTAAGCCATTTTTCTTCTGATTGGCTCCCTGTCACAAACAGAAGGTCTAAACAGCAGGTGGGTGGATCTATCATGCAGGTCATCTATTAATTGGAAGGTTTGTGGTTCAATCCCTGGCTGCTCCAGTCATTATGGAAAAGTATCCTTGGACAAGATACCGAACCCCGAGTCGCTCTCTGATGTCAGACGGAAAGCACTTAGAAAAAAAATGAATGAGACGTGTTGTATAAAGTGCTTTGAGCGCTCCAGTAGAAAAGGGCTTCATTTACCATCTGTTTAACTGCTTTACACTGCAAAGGAGACGAGCAATGGATTCAAAATGTCCAAAAATACCACACTTAGCTTTTTGTTTTTACGAGCTATTGCAGAAATCACTGAGAGCCAAAATGCTGCTAGTACCTAAGCTCTGCCCCTAAAGTTTCTGAACATTTAAAAGCACCTTCCCCCATGAGCGGAGGACTTTAATTTAATTTAGACCTTCATCCTCCAAAGGTCCAAAGTCCCAGAATAAAGCTCCTGCAGTAGAACCACGGCTTTAATGGTTCTTATGCAGCAATTAGAGAGAGAAAAAACTCTTAGAGAGCTCAGGCCAGGCTGCAGGAAGACGTGATGCAAAACATAAACAATGAAAATAGAAACAGATTATTGCCAAGTCATATGTCAAATAAGTGCATTTAAAAAAAACCAAACATTTTCAAAAACAAAGCTGTGTGTAAAAAAAAAAAAGGTTAAATTATTTTTATGTTTCCATTTTTTAAAACCGTAATGGTTACACGTGACTTTATTTTAATAACCTTTTTATTAAAAGGTGTGTTTACATCAACGTTATAAATGTGGCTCCTGAAATATATTTACATGCTTATGTTTCTGACTGCGTTCTCATTGCTAACACTTCCTGCTCATGCACTGCACATGAAAATAAACTACAGCGTAATTGGGTGGAGTAAGAAAAACTAAATTTGTCTCCAATTCCATGTCCTGTCAGGCCGTATGCAGCCGACTGAAAACCCCACTCAGACGTGAGGGATAGAAAATGCTGCACATTTTATAAAAACATCAGTTCAGACCGCCTCGTTTGTGGCAGTAAAACACTCACGGTTTGGTTTGTGTGTTGGAATCATAATGACTGTGTTATAACATAGTAATAATATAGTATAGCATGAGCTGCAGAAAATATTGACATATTTGACTAAAACACTGAGAATTATGAACTTTGTAAACTATGATCTGTGCTTCACATCACATCTCTGTTTTTTTTCCCCTCTGCTGGCATAATGTAATAAAAGCCTGACAGCAAATATTATCCTGTGTTAGAGAAAGCTTCATACGCCTTAACTGGAATCAGGCCCTAAACTTATGCACACTGGTTCTCCTGGGAAACAGACAGGAGGACAAAGAGGGAATAAAAAAACCCACGGGGTGTCTGAAGGACTCGATAACAGCAGCACCGCTCACCCTCGCTCCTTATCATTTCCT
Organism: Pterophyllum scalare; assembly: GCA_024447675.2. Lineage (NCBI taxonomy): Eukaryota > Metazoa > Chordata > Actinopteri > Cichliformes > Cichlidae > Pterophyllum > Pterophyllum scalare. The sequence continues at coordinate 154,184 of JAMQGT020007750.1, read as the reverse complement.
GGAATCACAAGAAACTACAAACACGAAGCGACTGACATTATTTTCATTCATGATTCCATAAAACATCGGTCAGAGTCTTCAAACAGCATCCCCTCTGACATCCTCTGCTGCAGACAGACCCAACAGACCTGCCAAAGTGAATTTACCTAGTAAAGTGAATTACGGGGTGATAAACGATACTTTGGCAGCAAGGCAGTAAACTGCTGAGAGAAGCTAAATACTAATGTGATTTGTCGAGGAGTTTATAAGCTGTAAGTGCTGCGATGAAATGGCTGGCCCCATTGGAAGAGATAAACACGCAGAGAAAGCCTTTGTTTTGCAGCCTCATCGAGCACAGCGGAGAGGAACTGGTTAACATTTACTGCGCCTGTACTAGTAGCTAAGGCACGGAGGGGAGAGGCAGCTCCTAAATGGCAAAGTAATGGATTTTTCAGCAGAGCAAGAACATCTCAGGACAGAGGCTTTACTGCTGAGACATGGAGTTCTCATGAATAAACATTTTCTGGTTTAACCTCTTAATTTCCATGTGGGAGGTCTCTTATTTCTGGGGAAACTAGGTCCTAAAAATATCCCCTTCAACTTTCCCCAAACTCTACCCAACACAGCTCTGCCTGCATGCACACACACACACACACACACACACACACACACACACACACACTCCCTATCACTGTGGCTCTGCTGTGTTATGCTGCTGGGAGGCTGAAGTGGCCTTTGTGGGCTGAGCTGAATATCTCCGTCCACTCTGGCAGGGCCTCAGAGCGCCTGCTGCCGCCTGCTGCCTCAGCCCCGGGCATGGGCTGCCAGCCGGCCCGCCGACCGACTTCCCTGAACCCCTGCCAAGCTCCTGACGCCACCCTGGGTGGTCCTGCTTCATGCGGGTCTGGCAGGGCACTGCTCAAATCGCCCCCACCGCCCCTCCTCTCCGGCTCCCCCGGCAGCCGCAAACAAACTCGCTGTGTTCCCGATGTGGAGCTCCACTGAGAGTCGGTAAATGCTGCGAGTTATATTTTTATCGTATGGGAGGAAGTGGATGTACTGTATTTTTGAGGGTTTTTGGAGAAGGGGAAAGTGAGAAAAGAATGTCTGTAGGCAGTGACATTTATATTTAGTCTGGATATCCATTTGCGTTTATTTATTTGGATGGCTTATTGGGGGGTAAAGGTGCTACTGACGTTCACACAAACTAAAGGGAAATTGTCTTCTTGTTTTATTCAAATGTCTACTTTCCCTCTCTTCCCTCCTGCTGTTTCATCCCTCCCTCCGACTCTCTCTCATCCAATGAACCATGTCTGAAAGTTAAAATCATCAAGGCAGAGCAGCGAAATCATCCGCTGTGATGGTCGCCGCACGGCTCACAGTGATGAGTTGGAAACGGACTGTCAAATTACGCGACGACGACTTAAGATTCTCCTGTTACAGATATCACAACACACAGCCAACAAATCAAGCCCGCTTGAGCCGGAATTGCGCTCCCATTCCTCGTCTCGTGCTGGAGCTGGGAGTCATGTTCCCACAGAGCTTTGGAGGTAATTGTGCCAGGCTCCTACACTCCACGCGACCACCCCTCTGCTGCCCGGCTGCCCCACCGAACTAAATGCACTCCTTCTCCCTTTTCTCTGTGTCTGTCTTCTCTCTCTGTTTCTAGTCCAGAGATTCGTGACTCCTGATTGCAGATGATTAAAATCATTAGAGGTCGTTAGCGGGAGTCACTTACTGCTGAGCATGCTGTAAAAGTTGGGTGGGGTTGGGAGGGAAAGGGGGGAGCAGACACACTGTTGCAGGAGGAACGATCTGATATCGTTGTGCTGGTGTCGTTCCTACAACATCACAATCAATGTTCAGCTTGGGGGAAATGACCACATGAGGGGAAGGGGCTGATTTGGGGCTTTCCGCCAGAAAGACGAGCCAGAAAAATATGGTTAATGTTGAGAGGGTCTACTTTCACACAAACCATGATATTATCCTAATTAACAAGGAAATCTTGGAGACTAACCTACCCAACTACAGCTGATTTCTGCTGTCAGTTTCACACAGAACGCCAACCCCGGTCCCCTGGGTGAAAGTCCTGAGCCTTTCATCCAGCACATCCTACACTTCTTCCACAGCAGGACCAGCCACACTGTAACACTCTCCCCCTGAACTGCAAAGTGATGATATTAAAAAAAACTGTGAGCGGTCAGCAACATTTACGGGACGTTGCAGAAATGATACAAACACGGCGATATCAGGCGGATGGCTGCAGGAGCCAGCAGGGGTTGGGTGACAAAGGAGGAGACGAGCATCGCTCTCTCCTCTCCCCAAATGCACATACAGGGACAAATATCCATCAGCCCCACCCGTCCACCTCCAACAGTCGCACATACACACCAAAAACCACCCAAGCTGCCTCTGATACTATCAGCAAAAAGGCACCAATGTGTGTATTAGCAGTGTGTATAATCACAAGGCCTTAGGGGACCCTAATGGATTAGTACACTAACACACTGTCAAATCTGGGCCAAGCTGGGCCCACACTAACTGTCAAATGACACAATCAGTGTGCTGGAAAAGTCCTAATTGCCCCTGTTAGGCATGAGCAGACTTCATAATACTCAAATGACTCATTTTTTGTGCCCAATGTTTTGAGCCAGTTGATTAGAAAAAGGCAACAATACAAACAGTGTATTTACAACAAGCGATCATCATCAGCCTTATGAAAATGCACTCGCTGTCAAAGTGCGTATGGCTGCCTTATTCTGAGCACAGATGCCACACAGATGTGTTTATCTCATCAGCAATAACTACAGTTGGTTAAAGCAGCCATAGATTGACTCATATGTAGATGACGCCGTCGGGCCGATCCTAACTGTCTGTCAGTGCCTGGAAAGGCCGGACAGCTGTCGCAGCCAGCGCGCGCTGTGAGTGGATCACCGGGCTGCAGGCATGAATAATAGATGCTGTTTATGAGTGTATGTTTTCCATCTGACCCCTGGGTCCGCAGTGAAAACTGCAGCCGGCCTCTTAAGGGGTTGAAGGAGAGAGTGAGAGGGAGCGAGAGTGAGACAGATGAAGCTCACCCCGGGGGAGCCGATGGGTCGTTTACTACCCAGGGACCCCCCCATCAGCCATCAGTGACATGTTCAATCAGGGCTCGTAGTGTTATACGCAGAAAAACACACCGCTCCCTGATGCTACACACAGACGGCACTGTAGGGAGACAATGCTGCATTGATACCACAGTGAAAGTAGCCTTATATTAAACCCTGATGTGTACACTCAAGGCTTTCCCACTGATATTAACCTACAAGATACGTAATGAGTTTTAATATAAGCAAACAGTGGATGCCTTCAGGTCCTGTGATGCTGCAGCGGGAATCACGCTGAGTGATCTGGGATTCTCAATATTATGAATTTGTTCATTTAAACCAGGACCCCTCTGGCGAGTCCTCTGCGGCCTGCGTGATTAAGGTCGGGCCTCCGGTGCAGCATGCGTGCCTAGACAGTGGGGCTAACTGTGTCCCCCATACTGGCACTGAGCTCAGGCTGCTTTTGGGGCCGCAGGCCTTAAAGGGACAGTCCAAATCAAACCCACATTTATAAACATCTCCTCTGGCCTACAGTGCTATCTATGCATCTAGATTGGGTTTTTTTTGGTGTGACTTGCCCACTGTTGTAGAAATCAACTCTAGAAGAAAATGACACTTCACTCAACAGCAGCGTCCAGGTTCCTTCCAGAAATGAAGACGTTTTAGAGTTTTAAATGTATGTATTCTGGTGCTTTGAGCGCTACAAGGAGAGTGTCAATCGGCATCTTTACAACCAGTATCTGCAAAGCTGTGCAACTCACACCAAAGTAATGCAGATGGATAAACAGAAGCAGCACAGAGGAAAATATGAAAGCCTTTCTGTGACAGAAAAGGTGAGAGTATGAGAGCGGTTACAGTCTATGGATCCTCACGGTGTTTTCATACAGCGAGGAACGAAGGAGGAGGCGGAGAGGCTGTGATGGGACTGATTCCTCAGGTTGCTGCTTCAGCTGCATTATCGAGCGTGGGATCTTAACCATCTCTGGTCAGCTGGCTTTGTTTTGATAATAAAGTTGGTGTAAGCATACGCAGAGAAAGACCTGTGGCTGTGATACCACTAGGTGGCATGGTCACTTTGAACACTTACACAAGGAAAGCCACTAACAAACAGAAACCATACACAGGCGCAGCACTGTGACATTTCATCACGCTCGCAGCTTGATGAGTAAGATGTTTTGCTGCAAATCTGGTTGATAAAGAGATAACAGCTGACACACACACACACACAGACACACACGCATTAGCACAGAAACTGAAGTTCTAGATCATTATGTGAGGGATAACTGCTGATCAATGAGATGTTTGAAAAATAACGCAGCGATAAGCACCTCGACAATCTTCGGGCTTTGTGCGAGCAGCGTGATGTTGTCATCAAAGGATGTTATGTCTTCAAACACCGTGTGATTGTAAGCTGCACATTCAGCAAAGGCACTGTGTCAACAGTTCTCGGAAAAACTGTGCAGATGTTATTTTGGAGTGTATGAAATCACCAAGCGCAAGAATGACAAATAAGAAAGATAAAGGGCCACAGTGTGAGAAATGAATGCAGTGTGTGTGTGAGAGTGATTGCATTCAAGCATGCATGTGTGAAGATGTATGTGTGTGTGTGTGTGTAGGAATATATATCTGTGAGCACGTCTGTGTGTGATCACAGTTTTAGTCTGCTGAATAATTCAGTGTCCCCCCAGTGCGAACACTAACACTAACAGAGGGGAGCCATTAAAGATCCATGAGGAGATCATTACAGGCCGCCGCCTGGCCTTCTCCTCTGCACCCACCCACACACACACACACACACGTGCACACACTTCCCCAGGGCAACTCCCTCTCCAAACAGCGGGGCCTAACCCCTCAACATGAGCTCACTCTCAGGCCTGGAGCCGCTAAAGGGGCCGGAGGTCAAAGGTTAGCCAAGCAAAGGCGTGACCCACGGCACTAATGCACTTGTAACACTTTAAAACACTTTGGCGAGAGTTAAACAGAACACGCTCTGAAGGAGGACCACACAGAGGGCCTGCTGGCTACTCCTTCTCCTTTTTTCCCTTTCCCCCTCACCCACTGCTCGGGCTGCTCTTGCAGTTTCGTTGGCTGCTCTTCAGGCGCAGTCTGGAGGAAAGCGAGACGTGTGGCTACAGCCCTCTTTCCTTCTCAGTTTTAGCTCACAGCAGATTAAACAGTTTCGCTGTTAAAACTGCGCAGGTGACGCAGGCTTTGGATTAAAGAAAACGCGTACTGCCGGTTCATTCAGAGCACTGTGTTTCCACTCTGCCCCTCGTACCACCCCCCAGAGACCCCGGACTGTTATCATGTCACGTGAACCCATCAGAGGGCGCATCTAGCACACCGCCGCTCGACAACTGACTCACGCTGTAGGTCCCCCTGGGTGGCAAATCCAATCAGACAAGAGTTATCGCTGGCTGTCCTGCCTCTGCCCGGCTAATACTGGACGTCCCATCACCTCTGAAACACGCTTGAAGCAGATCTAAATTTGCTCTGGCTCTAATCGCATTGGCATGAAAAGCTTTTCCACAGAACGCGAGGAAACATTTTAACTACAGAGCCTGTTTGATGCTGCTGTTTATGCATTCTGATTATGTAAACTGAAGACTTATTCAGGCCCGAGTGAAGCGCTCGCATCTTCAGATGGAGCAGATCAAGGTAACCCCACATAAACCCATACTCAACCTTCGGGTCTTTAAAAGCAGTCGTGGTTTTCTGTTATTGTAAAAAGCCTCTTAAGAAGCTCAGGCTGGTGTCATTCTATCCTGATGGCCGGGGTCAGAGGGTCAAGCCAGCCACCAGAGTGGCAGCTGTCATTTAACTAATGACCAGAGTCCCACTTCCCACCAGGAAGTAGAAGGTGTGTGTGCTGGAGGCTGTGGGGTGTGTGGTTAGCTGGCAGGTCAGCGGTGGGCGTAGAGTGGTCTGGCTCCAGCCACCATGGAGCTCTCAGGCAGCAGTGGCAGCCCAGACCACTGACAGATAGTGGGCATTATCATTTGTTAAGTGCCCCCTTCGCCTCTGGTCAGAAACACTTAACATTGCCTGTGGTCACTAAATGCTGCTGGACTGCCGGTAGCAAGGTAAAATATTCATTGTCGTGGAGTGGTGGTTTTCCCTTGCACCACCCCTAAAAGCCTGGCTTGGTTTTGTTTTGTTTTTTTTTAACCAGGGCCCTTAAACCGGGCTGCACAGCCTTTTACTGGACTGTGTAAATGATCTCAACAGGATCTGCTCACCTATCACAGGCAGCGAGAAGACAGAAGGTCGGGAAAACAAATATGCAAAGGGCTGCGATTACGGAAATCAACGCGTGTACGCTGAAAGTCGGAAGCAACATCTCGACTAAATTTGACATTTTGCGTGCTTGCTTGCAGGGCGTCGCGCGGCGGACAAACGTGAGTGGGCTCGTTTGGCCTTTTGGCTAAAGGAGCGCGTGTACTTTTTGAGGGGAATTTTTAAGACTCCAAAAGTCCAAGAAAAAATATATTGGTTATTCTAGGTCAGCAACATTCGGTTTTCCCTTTTACAGTGAACAAGTGATTCACCTCTGGGCTGCTTGCGCTTGGAAGGTGGTGCAGCTACATGAGTGCAGTCACATCGATGAAAGCGGGGGACTTCCCAGAAGACCCTAGCAGCAGCTGCCCCCCCCCCCAACCCCAACCAAACCACATGGCATTTACAACTGTGTCAACACACTGAAGAAAAAAAAAAGTGCACTCTTATTGCTAAGCTGTTGTTGTGCGTTGCCTGTGACCACTGCCTGAGGGACTGCTGAATGCCAAGTCACAGAGCAGTTGAACAGACTCTATATTTTGCTTGTTTTTAATGGGGTCACCAGAGGAGCTCCCACCTGTGGTGAGTCTGGCATTTAGCAGCCCATAAACATCCCCCCTCTCCCCCTCTCTTTCACTCTCTCTCAGCTGTATGCACACAAACGCACTGCAGTCAGGATCAGGTGCTTGCTTCCATGTGACCAGTTTCCACTTTTGTCTTTGTCCCAGCTCAGCTCTCAGCCTCTGGTGTCTGAGCACCACAGAAACAAGTTTTAGGCGAGAGTGGTTTCTACCCCAGTCGCCTCAGACTGACTCCCTCTAAGGCTCTTGGGTAGGCTGAGGCCTTGGGGTTGTGGGGTTCTGGCTGAGGGGAACCCTTTCCCCCAAGGGTGCTTGGTGGCATGCTTGGTCAACCTAGGCGCAGCTCACAGGAGGCTTGAGGCCAAGTAGAAGCCAGGCTGTGGCAGGTGTGGCTATGGGATATGAGCGGAAACAGCCACATCTACAGCCACACATTGCTTCTGACAGATAAAATGCCTCCTCTGCTCTGCAAGTTACACACTGATATGAATCCCAAACATATAGACATTTAATACAAGTGCAGGAAAGCTGCCATTTCCTCCCATAAGTACACTGACTTATCTCTCAGATGAAATACACTACAGAGAATACAGAGACAACATGAATGTAGCAGCACAGCTGAAGGCAAAAGGGCATTTCTGAGGCCTGTCTCTAAGTGGTGCTGCATGTAAGCCAGTGAATTACATCTAAGTTTAATTTATTACCCACTTAATAACCTGCACACATGGACGTCAGCTGAAACAGAAAGCAAAGTGACTCTATACGTCGGGGAGGAAATAAGAGAGGGCTGCAGAGCGAGGATGAAATTTTATCCTCCTTTTATTCTCTTTCAGGGACACAGAGCACGACTTTGCAGTGACTCTGTGCTTATTTACCCAATATCTGATAATGATCACGTATCATCAGGTAACCTCCGCATTAGAAAGAGAAAACTTACCATTAAAACCTCACCGAGGGCCTGACAAAGACTGGGGCTATTAAATCATCGCAGCGTGACTCCACCAAAGCCACTCTGGGAGGCCTCGGATGCTGCGTTAAACCGTTGTGGCTGCCTCGTAGTGTATGAAGGGAATTTATTAAAAATACATTTTCTGAATATCTGCGGGCGTTGACTCGTAATAACCCCTCCACCCCCAAACACACAGACACACACACAAAACTTCCATATAACACACATGACTACAGGCTAAGAACTTCACAGTTAAAGACAGGGTGAGGTTGTTGTGGTTGGCTGAGAGCAGGTGAGACGTACGTCACTGTTTCTACAGCAGCAGGGATACAATAAAGGCAGAAATGGTGGCTCGCTCTTCTCACGTCAGGAAAAACGCGCCTGTGAGCTGAAGCAACGTCAGAGAATTCAGAAATGAATGCTGAGCAGTCTGCAGGAATTCTGCTTCTCAGAACTGAGGCCATAATGGCTGAGGGAAAGCTGCAGCTTGGAGGCGCTGCGGGAGATTTATCCGAGCGCTGCAGAGTGACCTTAAAAGAAAAAAAAAAAGAAATAAGAAAAGCTGATGCATATCTATTTTCCATGCTGATTTCTGTTTAAATTCACGTTTGCATCAGTCTCGCAGACAGTGTCTAGTCATAGGTGTCATCACTGTCATCACTCTGGAGGCTGCATTCCCACGCTGGCTGACCGTCAGCGTAGCACAAGGGCCGAGTCACGGTCTTTCTCATGAAACCACGGCAATGGCCATCAAAAACCAATAACTTCCTCAGCACGCTGGCTCACTTCCGCCTTCTTCAAGCGGGGACCTGCCGTTACCATGGTGCCTGGGCCGGCTTTTGCGTGCGAACGACTTAGACAGCCGTCTGGGGTTTCACGCACACATAACAGGAAGACACTGGTCGTACTTCTCAACCGTTTCTCACTTCTGCCTTCTTGATTTAGGGAAGGTTGGGGAGACGCACAGCGAGCGGCTGCTCCCCCCCCAACCCCTCTGTGTGAATTGTGATATTAACGCTGAGGCAGCGAGCGTGATATTAACGCTGAGGCAGCGAGCGTGATGTGCAATGATGATGATTCATTTTCTGGAGGTTTTTGGACCAAACTGAAAGTAACCAGTCTGCAGGAAAAAATGCAGTTTAAGTTTAGTGTTTGCACACAGGAAATGCACTTAGCTGTTAAATGCATTCTTTATTTAATGAAGACACTTCCTGCTGTTATTACACTTAAATTGCCCCTCGCCTGGATGTGCAGGTCCAGGGGCGGTTGCCTCTGAGGCTGATATGATCACAGACGTGGGTTTGGGAGCAGGTTACTTTCCTCATTAGCATAATGGAAACAGCTAATGAGTGCTGGTTGAGGTGATTCATATGTGCCGTTTGTTTGGAGGCTGGACCGTTGGTTTTGACAATGCTTATGTAAACCGTGACTCACCCCGCTGCACTTGCACAGCCTGAAGGAGAAAAAAAAAAACAAACAATGAAAAATACTGAATTTATCTTTTGCTTTGTCATTGAAATAATCATGCATTCTCACTGAAGACAGTGAGCGTGCACAAATCTGAAATACAAAAAAAAAAAAAAAAAGGTAGTGCAGGATTAAAAAAACAAGTATTTGTCAGAAACTGATTGAGGCTGACTCAAAGTGTCAAAACCGGCTGCCAAAGAAATTGACAGAAAGCCACAGCTCACACACACACACACACACACACACACACACACACACACATCAATGCTTGCACTTCACTTAAGAGGAAGGAAAAAAATGAAGCTACTGCAATATCACAGTGCCAAGTAGGTAGCCAAGTGTAAATGTTAAACAACCATAAGAGTAGCCTTAGCTGCTCAGTGGCTGTGGGAAAGTGCATAGCATGTCTGTCGCATGGTTAAGTCTTTCTCAGAGCACACAGTTGTCAAGCCACAGAGAGGCACGCTATATTGTAAACTCATACCGGAACCCGTCTGCGGCCTGAGTTGTGCCAGTGCGAGTCTTACCCATGCCAACCTGTCTCTGATTTCACTCAGCTCCAGCAGGCAGGTCTGCTCTGTGCACACAGACCAGAAACACATTCACACACACTGAAACCTCCCAGCAAACTTTCAAAAATCACTTCAGGAAAGGACGCTAATCCTTCAGCTTTTTGTTATTTCATAAGCAAAAGGCTGGAGTAATGAAGGGGCGCTGGCATTTTTCTTTATTATGGTTTATTTTAAAGGAGGGTTTAAGTTTCAAATGATGAATATCTCAGTAAATTAAAAAAATTAATCCTCTCTTTCTGCTTTTTAGCATCTTATGTTCATGTCTGGGTTGTGTGTTTGTTGGCGTAATTACTCAAAAAGGTGTTAGTCAGTGATTTGGATGAAACTGGTGATTGGTTAGGAGCTGGATCTGGATCCAAGAATTTTTTGAAGGGATCGTTGCAATTACATTCTTTACATTTCACATCATATCTTGACACTAAAATATACATGTTGAATTATAATAATAGAAATGTAGAAATCTTATCTCAATATTCTCAAGTAAATATCGCAAACTTATCAGAAGCTACATATCCCTCTGGACCCAGGGGCTCAGATCTCGCAGGATGCAGAGGGAGCCTCGGAGGAAGTATATATATATATATATATATATATATATATATATATATGTATACACACACACTTTATTTTTATTTTTAATTTTAATTTTGTTATTTATTATTTTCTTCTTATTTTTACTACAGTGTATCACCGCTGCTGTTCCTCCAAATCTAATCTGAGCCTATAACAATATAATTTTGTTCTAATGTTCACTGTATGCTGTAATTAGAGTGGCAATAAAGTCTGTCTATGTCTAAGGTTTGTTCTGCTAACCAGCCCATGTTTCCCTGAATGCAGGCTGCCCAGGTGTCCTCCACCATCCTGGCAGCAGCTGATAATGGCAGTCCTTGTCCTTGTCATGCGCTTCTTCTGGCTGCAGATAAGCACAAGGACCGATATTACAAGCTACAGTCAGAAACGAGTTCCAGTCTGTCCGTGCAGGAAGGCTGCACAGCAATCTGGCCAACGCGCAGGTAGGAAAGGACGAGTTGCAATGGTCCAGGGTTCGATAGCTGGTGGCAACTTCAGTGACAAAATAAAAGACCCGCATAAAGCGTCTCTAAACCAACAGTTAGGGCCTAGATGTGTTTATAAAGACCTGAGCCTCAGCAGACCTTCTCATGTGTCTCAGTGATTGTGAAGGATGGAAGGAGGTGTTCATTTCTTTTTGACTGTAAAAAAGGCTACAGCTAACCGGCGTTCATGACGCCATCAGAAGCTGCAGAAGAACAAAGCCTGTTTAACATTAGTTTTAGTATTTGTCACTCCAAACATTGCTCTTCATTGTTCATCACAGAAAGTCAAATCTCACAGCATCTGCTGTGGAACAACGCTCACAGTGATGCAAGCGAACGAGTCATTTCTACACACACATGAATCACAACAGTGACAGATCACTGAAATATCAGGTGATGCAGAGCAGGTTGACGTTGCAGTGGAAAAATGTGTATGTGTGTGTGTGGGTTTGTAGAAACCACTCTGAGCTTTTTGCTAATTGTGAAGCACCGCTGAACAACAGCTGCCGGTTGCGTTACAAACTCAAAGAGTTTTTCCTGTGGATCCTGATGGTTTGTCATGAAAGGGAAATTTAATCATCCAATCAACCAATCCACAAAGGAATGAGGCCAAATCAGGACATCGAAAATGGCTAAATCTGTGTATTTTAATACGTACAGGTTTGAGCACTTCTTCTCTGTGACTCAGATAGTACTCGGTGGTTTGTGTGTGGGAGAAGCTGAAGCCTTTAGCTGTCCTGAGATGACTCAACTTAGCAGAACCTAGCCAAGAGTTCTGGGTAAGGAGGTTTGGCTAACCAACACCGTGAGAATGTGGCAACATATGTCCTGTTCTGTGGCAACGTAAGCCTAGTTCCTGCTATTAGAAAACAACAAAGGTGTCGCACTGTGCTTACAAAGAATATAATCTGAAGTTATATTTAATCTAAAGAATGAAGTCAGATCTAGTTAGATGCTGCTGTGGGTGCGGTAGTGCATCGGCCATCAGCTGAAATTTGCCAAAGCACAAAATGTAGCGATTGAGATCCCAGACTGAGCCACTCATCAGATACATGTGACGCAAAATCATTCCTGATTAGTGGCTAATGAATCATTATGTGCTGAAAATAGTTGCAATCAATTTTATCAAGTTAACTAATCTGCTGTTTTAACCACATGATAAAAAGCAGCTTCTGACACAGTCACGGTTAGACGGGCTCACTCCCATACAGCACCGATGTCATGTGCCCACAGACCAACGCTGCTGCTTTCAAGCCTATAGGCCACAACCATATTCACCTCGGGCATCATGTGACACCACGGTTCCTGAGCCAAGGCTGCGGGAATGGCAGAGCTTTATCTACTCCCACTCCAACCATTGTTTCCCTTTGTAGCGAGCCCGCAATAAACTCCCTTATGTGGGTTGGAACAGGGCCTTTGATAAAGCCAATGTTACTGTATCCTCTGATGCATCACCTGCTGCCTCTAAAACTGCCTGCTGGCGTTTTGATGCAGTGCAGCTCCATTTTGAAAACGGCAGACAGAGATTCATTGCGGAGACGGTGAATAAACAGTCAAACAGGACATCTGATGCCATGCGATGCCCGCCACACGTACCGCTGCACATGACATGTCCACAGGTCAAAGTAGCATGAGGAAAACTGAAAACAATGTTGACATAACTACAACTGCAAATACAAACAGGCAGACTGCAGCAGACGCACATGCACTCAAGTAGCACTGCAGCAGAAACCATATCCCCCCTGAGTCTAGTCACGAAACAGTCTGATATAGAATAGGAGCTATATTCAAAAATAAATTCACACACACACACACACACAGAGCAGATAGAAATACAGAAAAAAATAGACAGTTCCTTCTCGGTTGTCTGCACAGCAAGCAAGCCACCAACCACAACCACAAAGCCCCAGCATGTCAGCAAGCACCTGGCTATATACCCGCTCCCAGACAGTCAGCAGACACACACACACACACATGCAGAAATTTGCATACAAGCACCTTAAGATGCACATTTTGGCTTTTCTTTTGCCTTCCAAAGGAAGAAGATGCAAAAAGCACCTGCTTCTGTCAAAGCAGCGCCATATATTTTATATAGGTAAAGCTGTGCATGGATCGCTGTGGGAGTTTCTGTGTGTGTATTTGTGTGTGTGTGTGTGTGTGTGTGTGTGTATGTGTGTGTGTGCGCGCGTGCCTTTTTACCCAGCAGCCTCTAGACCTATTTACAGCAATGAGCGTGGGAAACAACTTCAGAAGAGTTGTCTTCAAAACTGAGGCATCGCACTAAAGCAACAAACGTCACATATACATGAAATCGAAATATCAATATATCACATGTATACACATATCATATATGTATATATACAAACACACGCATGTGATGTTAGACATCAGATAGGAGATATAATAGATCAGTAGATACTAATGACATAAACGTCCCAGCGACGCGCACACACAGACACACACGTTTAATGCCTTTGCACTCACTGTCAGTATAATATACATTCCCTAGCATCGAACCCCAACCCTTCTCCCAACCTGAGCCTGAAGTTGGTTCACACCTCAAATCAGTGAAGGGGTGTGAGAAAGCGAGCGCCAGTTCTGATTAGAATCTTTCAAAGTCATACTGCTCCTTGCACAAATATTTCCACACTTGCCTCCATCGCTGATCGCTGCACAAGTCGCTCTACAAGTTGTACAGTAGTAAAAAGCACGTCTTAATTTGACTCAGCGGTCTTTGTGAATAAAAAACACGCGCCGTCATATAGTTCCCTATTACTGTGTATGCTTTATTTTCTCGGCCCAAGGTGTTAAAACCACACAGCCAGTGAGGATATTCGCAGCTTTCTCATTTTCACACAGGTCTGCACCAGCTGCACCCCAGCCACCGAGCTGTCATCTGCCGGTGTAACCTTATGGTTATTATTGTTATTACTACACTACTATTGTTTCAAGCATTAGTTACATGAACGGAAAATTAGCAATAAAAATGTGCACGGAGTACATGCTGAATATTCCAGATCTACCGCTTCAACTGTGAAATACTCCACGTCAGCAGCATCCCGAGACAGTCCGGCGCTCCGCGAGTTAAACCCTAATTTCATCGTGTTTTTGATAAGAGGTCGGAGACAAAATATGTAACTCGGTTTACTCAGACATTTATGGGGTTTTGATCGTACCCGGGTGTCAGGTATGAACACAAATATGTGCGTCGAAAATTACTCCTGATGTCCGCTGCTGTTTTTGAGACAGGTGCTGCTGAGAGAGGACGTCCCGCCATAAAATCCTCGCTGACCAATCAGCAGGCTTTAGCTCAATGCTAGCATTTTATGGGTGAAATCGACTTCCTGTGAGAGGAAACCGAGAATCTTCCCACCCCGAGAAAAACAGTTTTAACATTTTATCGATAATATTTGAGATTTTTTTGTTTAGGAGCACTTCTGTTTTATTATTTTAGCCATTCAGCTGAAATTTACTACTTTTCATTAAATATCCAGATTTTCATTTTGGCCTCTACTTCCTGTTTCAGATTACCTGAGGTAAATATTTTTACATATCCACCCCATACACACACACACACACACACACACACACACTACATGTAAGTAAAGTCAGTTCACACTTAGTTGTGGTCATTTTGGGGGATTTTTTTTTTCACAGTAGGCTGGATTATATCATCATCATCATCATCACGTGTCATATTTTGAGCTTCTATTGTGTGTGCCACCTGTGGTGACACAAGTTGAGTCAACTCCCAGAAGGAAGCAGCTTTTTGTGCGACTTTGCCGTCTTGAAAATTAAGGGACACAGCGAGTGGCATTTTCTGTTTTAGTGAGGAAGTGCGTGACCTTAAAAGGACATCGCAGCCAGCCCACGGCCGCGGTTTAGAACGTATTCTCACAGAAATGGTGTAACAGTAAAAGCGCACACACGTACGTGCACGAACACCTCGGTGCACATTATCGGACCTGTGACGATAAGTTTCCCGAATCAGGACTGTCACTCAGTTTTTGTTCACGCAGTCCAATCCAGTGGGTCAGGCCCGTAAAATAATAATGTGTACTAATCTATTAAACAACCTGAATCTGAAAACTTTCACATTTAAACCTGAAAAATTAGAGCACCTGTCACCGCCTGCGCATTAATATTTACAGCTCACAAAAACCAAAAATAGTTTTTCCAACTAAACAATAATTATTTGACCTGTTTTTGATTCAAAACAACTTTTCAAGATCAGGAAATAACAGAAAGACTTGATTTACAGACTAACTGATTTTTCAAAGCCTTCCAGTTGGCCTGGATCGGGTCCTTCGGTCGGCTGACACTTCATGTTCGACGCCTCCGTTCGATTTTAAGGTACACCGACTTTACTGTGCAGTCATCCAGCTTGCCTGCCAGCCCGTCTGGGGGGGGGGGCTGGGATGCATTAGAGACCAGGAGAGAGGCCGGTGCGAGTGGCCTTCATTAGGAAACCCCCTCCACACACACACACACATACACACACACACACACACACACACACACTTCCCGCCCACAAAGGAAACACTACATGTTTCCCTCGGAATAAAAGCCAGCCCTGGATCGTAGAACAGACGTGTGCAGCGCCTCAACCAGCGAGGATTCACACACACACACACACACACACACACACACACACACACAGAGCACAGCACAGGGATGCATTGCAGTGGATCACAAAGAGCAATGAGCTCTGATATTAAAGAGCACAAAGGATGAGCGATCAGGCAGAGAAACAGGGAGACTTCAGACTGTGTGTGTGTGTGTGAGTGTGTGTGTGTGTGTGTGTGTGAGTGTGTGTGTGTGTGCGCGCGTGGGTGTGTGCATTTGGGGAGTTGAGACGGTGTTATGAGAGTGCCCCGTGTCACCATCACCTCATAAAGCATCCTAATGGACGTCAGTCCTATTTGTCAAAGCAGGAGACAAATGAAAGAGGCAGCGTGTGCGTGCATGTGTGTGTGTGTGTGTGTGTGGCGGGGGGTGAAGTGAGAACGACATTTTGGAGAAAAATGGTGTGCGCTATTATGTTATCGGCTTTCAAAAGACTGTAAAAAGCTTACGCACATATGCCTACATTTACAGTTTGCACAGGCACACACAAATACAAGCGCACACACACGAACACAACTGTGGATTTCCTGAGCCCCCACCCCAATCCTTGTTCTAGGTCAGTAAAACCACTGAGTTTCTGAGATGAGTTGGGTGCAATATGAAAGCAGGTCACAGGTACAAACACACACATGCATGCATGCATACAAAATCAAGAGTTATGTGCAGGCTATAGTGTCATTGCTGCCCAATACATTGACTCACAAAATTCTTGGTAATGCAAACAAGCTCCTTTTAATTTCACCATGAAATATGGTGCTGAGACCTAACATTATCTGATTTGCTGATTATGAAGTAGTTAAATATGTTATCATCATGTAACCAAAGGTGTAACAATTATTTTTTTTATCCTTTAGCCATGTTTTTATTGTTTAACATACATTAAGCCTCCATGTTTCCTGTGAAATGTGCTCTACTGGCCTGATTTTGTTCAAAGATATTTTTCAAGAATCAGCCACAAAGTTTCCCCCTCATCACCGAACGCTGTCAGCAGACGTGGAGTTTATAAACATTTGTCACACTGCACAGTGAAGGTCAAACCTCCGAGGATTTCAACAATAACCAAAACCTCTTTCTGAGTATGGCAGGAGTTTAAATAACAGGGAAAAATAATAATTCCAACATTAAAGATGTTTTGTTTTTAGTTTCACGTCTGGGGGAAAAATAAATCCCACTAATTTGGTTACAAATGATTACAGTCAGTCATGTGTTATCATGCCACAAACGATCACGTAATCTCTCACATGCTTAAATGAGACAGCATAAACAGCCCGTGAGGTACGAGCTATCAAACTCTGTATGACAAACAAACTATATACATATACATATATACATATATATATATACATATATACATACATACATATACACATATACATATATATATATATACATATATACATACATACATATACACATATATATATATATATATATATATACATATGTGTGTGTGTGTGTGTGTGTATGTGTATGTATATATGTGTATATATGTGTGTATATGTATATGTATGTATACATACATACACACACACACACACATATATGTATGTATACATACATATATATATATGTGTGTGTGTGTATGTATGTATACATACATATATATATATATGTGTGTGTGTATGTATGTATACATACATATACATATACACACATATATACACATATATACATACACATACACACACACACACACACACACATACATATATATATATATACATACAATTTATTAAACAATGGAGGCCTGGATTTGGAGTCACACACAAAATTAAAGTGGAAAAACACACTATAGGCTGATCCAACTTTGATATAATGTCCTAAGTGGACAGTTTGATTTCACAGAAGTTGATTTACTTGGAGTTATATTGTGTTGTTTAAGTGTTCCCTTTATTTTTTTGAGCAGTATATATATATATATATATATATATATATATATATATATATATATATATACACACACACACATTATATATATAAATATTAGAATTAGAAATCCCTTTATTTGTCCCACAATGGGGAAATTTCAGTGTAGTAGCGGCAAGCTATTGTACACAATAGATACTATAAACACAATAAGTAAACACAAAAAGTATGAAAATATTGAAATAAATAATAAAATACAAATGCAGAATATACAAATAAAAACTGTATACACTATGTACAGTATAGACAATATAGCGATTGTGATCAGTATACACATTATAGACAGTATAGACAATGTGATGTCAATCCAATGTCAGTAGTGTAGATGTGTACATAGTAGGAGGCACTCTTATGTCTGGGAGCAGTGCTGGTCATATATTTTATATATGTGAAGTAAACATCAAATCAAACTATATTTATTTACAGCTGTAGTTACATTTACTTTCTGCACAAATACATTAGACATACATGAAATCAAAATATTCTCAGCATATGAAATTCTAAACACTATTATTGATTAAACTAAACCATCTCAGATACAAAATTTGAAAGCCTTTTACATGTGAGGGCATTTATAACAATGAGATTTTTTAATATATAGCATATAATAATAATAATAATGCTAATAGCCTTGAAACAGGGAGGAGGCCACCATAACATAGAAAGTTGACTTTGAAACCTGTAATTAGATTTTGTTTTAACTTGCTCGAGAGCTTTCTAATATTGTGCCAAAGCAATTTTGGCACAAACAAAAGGCGCTCCTCCGCCACTCTGCAAATGAGAACTTATTGTACATCTAACATTGCTACAGAAGTGCTTTGAGATGAAAATGCACGTCACTTTTTATAGCGTGAAATGCGTGCGCACTGGACCTATTTCCTTTGAAGTTTACTTAAACAAGCTGCAGGATTAAAGCGACTGTTTCATGTAGCTATGCTGGGGCATACGCTCACACGCACAGACCTAAACCACTATGCATCTGCTGCAGAGGAACATCCTGCCCCACACAGACTAGCATGCTCACAGGCTCGTCTGTCACATCCAAACCCATGTCTGAACCACAGGAAATACGTATAACACGCACGCAAATAGCATGCATGCACAGACGCACAGGTAATAAAACGTGGTGATACCGTTTTGACATACTTGCTGCAGCTCTACAAATTAAACATGCAGTTGTGCGGATAATGCACAAATTGCACAGGAGTCACATTGCCATGGTAACGTGGCGATGGAGCAGAAGAAGAAAAACCTACATCGCAGCATTCCACCTGTGTTAGTGCAGGAGATCCCGATGAGGTCAATGGGATGAATTGGGTTTGTGGGTTAAGACCGTGGCCTGTGCTATTCTGGTCTGACTGGGGCTGAGCTGTGTGCGTGTGTGCTGAGAGTTGGGGCATTTGGGGTAAATGAGGTCTTGGGTTTACGGGTGCTTTTATGTGAGGCAGCAGCACTTCAGCCTCCAGCTGCTCCGCTGCCATGATGTGGTGCCTCTGCGCACCTCAAAGCTGAGCGTAAATTTACCACTCTGGTGAATACAAGTGTTTCACAGAACACACAGCACAGTGTGATAAGCCCTCTGAAGCAAAACATCATAAAAGCAGGAGGCGCTCGGTGGAGTGTTTAGTGCCATCTTTTTTATCACTCCTCTTCCTGCTTTGATTTTCAAAGTAATAGCAGCTAATGTTTAACAGGCAACATGTCACAGGACGCAGAGTGCATCTGACATTAATGCACCCAATTCTGTATTTATAAATACAAGAAGAAATACTTTTGCATGCTTCCCACACTGAGTAAGGCCGCTGTGTGCGCAGGGGTCAGCTCCAGACGCTGAGGAGCAGCGATGCTGTGTCACAGAATCTGCCAGCAGCTGACAACTCTGCCAAGAAATTAAATTAAGGAATTAAATTAAAGCAGATTTAATTAAATTCATTATTTGTTGGATCAGTTCATCAAATTTTTGGTAAGCCTGGCATCATCCCAGCTCCAGGAAGTAACAAACACACCAGCTGATTGAAGAATTTATTCATAGATGTGTTAGCTACGCCTTTCTTCTTAAATATTTGCTGACTCGATATATAAATACTGGAATAAAAATGTCAGATTCTCTAAAATGGAGACCGTGAGCGTGAATCTTGGTGAGTCCACCTGACGAACTACTAGAATAAGAAATTAACTTAATAACATAAACACTGCGACTATATTATTAGACAAGAACAGAAACTTAAAGTTGATGATGAAGACAGCACTTTGATTGGAAATCAATAATCACCATCGTTAACTCAAAAAAAGCTTTTAGCTGGTCGTCTTTTCTTCATTTTTAAGAACAATTAAGCCACAAACATTGTTCTAAAATACAAAAAAGCACTTCAGATTAAAGAGAGATATGGATAAATGCAGGTTTTCCTTATGTTTAAATTCAGTTTAAACTATTCCCATAATTTCTTTACCTGTACCTGTTACAGGAGCACTTCTGTTTGTACAGACGCTAAAATATTAAATCTACTTTCACCTTCAAGTACTTTAACTTCTCAGCTCTCATTCACACAATCAGGCCGGGGGGGGGTAATAACACGCAGGAAGAGGCCTGGGGGGAGGGCTTCCTGCTCGACCTGGTGACCCCAGCGCCCCAAGATTTTAAATTATAGGTTATTAAGTATTTTAAGTGGAATCATTTTCACACCACATTCCTGTTCAGCTGGTTTGGGTGAAGTCACTGTTTGTTTTCATTTGAATTAATAAGGAAATTTTTAATTCAAATTAAAAGAGATTATAAATTGAACTTGTTCCTCTTTAAAACTTCACTCTGAGGAAGCACTGCGGTGTGATGTGATTATCGGGACAGAATGCGATCACTCCGCTCAGCCTGCGCCGCTCTCTGCCAGCGGCTGCGTGAAGCTTTTGAATCAACCTGCTGTGAAGGAAGCTGGACGCTCGGTCTTTGCGTTGGCACGGTTTCTGAATAACAGGAAGAGCTTTGGTCAAGGGGGTCGGATGGAGACTTTACTGCTTGTACACATGGTAAATATGATTTAAAGAGTCGCAGCAGCAGGTGCCAGTGGCACTGAAGGAATACAGCTACATCCCTCTCCTGGCAGCTGCAACAAAGTGGAGCTTTAATCTCATCTGTCCCCACGCAGCTCATCGGCGCTGATCTGACGCCGCGTCAGCTTTCTCCAGAAATATCCTCCCTGCAGAGGCGCAGTTCTCCTTTTATTTAGCAGCCACAGGTTTGCATGCACTGTACATGCAGCGCTCCTCGGGATCTCTGGGACACGTCCTGCTGCTCGGTGTGTGGCGACGCGGCGCCCCCTCCGCCCCTCCTCTCAGTGTGGTCGCCACAGTCTCCATGTCTGCTGGAGCCAATAAATAAATAATGGGCCCAGCGATCACTTCCAACGGTGATACTGCACGCTGAAACCGCTGCATCTGGGAGTGCCTCGCTGACAGTGAAAACAACAACACGAGCAGACACACACAGACACACAAACAGATTAATGCTGAGCTGGTAACACCGAACTAATTTCTCATGCAGCTGCAACTTTCCTCTAGAATAACGGCTTCGGCTGCTCAGCTGCTGCCCAGTTTATTTGAAGTGTGACAAGTTAGGAATTTTTTAGGTTTTTTTATTTGTTTCTTGCGTGGCCTTATGCCCAGTTCCTCTTTGGGGTGCCAATGCTTGAGAATTTCCAGAAGCGTTTTGAGTTATATGTAAAAATTTTAATGTAAGGTCAACATAGACTGTCTCTGAGGCTATTTATACATGAAATATGTGCAATTTAATAAATGACACACTGTAAGAAACCGCTGTACAAATACGGGAGATTTCTTTGTGAATCATTAAAGTACCACAAACATTTGAACAGATCTGCATCATAATCTCAAGTTTTACCAGCTTTCTGTAAAAAAAAGGAAGAAATCTTTTTGTTACAATAATTTACCGTTTCTGTGAGGAAACAAAATTTTAACAGGAAGATACATTTTACAGTACAATACAGTAAGTTTTTTTTTCTTGAGCACCGAAGACTCGAGCTCAAATCATTAATCTGAAAGGGCTGTGATGTTATTTCAGTTACTCTGTGACCAAGAACAGCATCAAAGTTTAGTTATCGCTGCAGCGATTAATCACGCCTGAGCCAACATTCGTAACGAGGACGGATGCTCAGAAATTCACACACAGCTGATAGAAGGAAAAAGCCCAGAGTGGACAGGTGAGGATGTTCGGTGGCTTTACGGCAACTTAACAGTTTAAAACCTGCTAATTTACAGTAACAAGCGCTATGGTAATAAACTGTTTCTGCAGAATACAAAACAAAATCCACAGCGGCGAAGAAAACTCACTTTACTGTGATTTGACAGTGAAGTCTGACCGAGCGCTGAGAGCAAACGGGGTACCGGTAAGCGAATGAGCACTGTAATATAATTAAAATAAAATCAGGACAATGAGGTGTGAGTGAGAAGTCAGGACGTTGGACCCGTGCACGCAGCCCAAAAATGGGCTCCCATGGCCTCCATAGAGGCAGGCAGGATCATGGTGTTTGATGCAATGACGGCCACTTCATTATAAAAGCCTCCTCAAGTCCCACGCTGCATTCCACGTTTATGGGGAACATATGGGGAAGCCTGCAATTTTTAGACCACAAAATAAGCCCCTTTGCAGCTGGACGCACGACCGCACTGGGTCCTTTTTGCTCGCGAGCCACACCCGAGAGGCGTAGGACCACTGACAGTGATTAAACCACCACAGTTTTCTCAGCAAAACAGGAGTTATATTAAGCTTAAATACAGGGGCTTGATAAACAAGGCCTGGGCAGGGGAAAAAAAGGATTGAGAGGAAGACAGCCACAATAATCTTCAGACTATTTTCCCCTCACGGTCATGGGCAGTGCAAAGCCATGAGATACATTTCAAAACATGAAGCAGATGTTTACCTAGACAAAGAAGAAAAAACACACACTAGACTGAGGCCTCGACTCCAGCCCTTTCTTCAAATGTCAAGTTTGGACAACACTACAATGGCGCTAGTTCCCACTCTTGCACAATGCTGTGGGATGATTCTGTGTGTGTGTGTGTGTGTGTTTTTAGTTTTTCCTGCATTTCTCAGTCAAAATCCAGATGCAGTGTATTTGTTTCCACAAACGCACAAAAACAAGGAAATTGACAATAATCTGAAACAGTCTGCTCGTTTGGAAACAAATAGCAGAGAAATATATTTTTCACTTAAATGAAATCTGAAGAAGAAAACATGACTGATTACCAGCAGCGCAGCCACATTACCCCCCCCCTCGGCTCCAAATGCACCCCATGTTAACAGCTATCTTTTAGTAACCCTGTGACCCTAACCCTAATGGGACAGTACAGGAAATTCTGTTTACACTGTTTCCTGTTCTCCAAGAATAACAGGGCTAAGGTTTGGAGCTGGGGCTGGGGTCCGAGGGTTAAAGCGTCTGAAGCATACTTCTATAGACAGGTTTGGGAGGCCTGTCTCTGGACGTGCAGGGAGCAGGTTTTCCCTCCGGGCCCGTGTGACAGCACTACCTCTCGTTCAGCAGGGAGACACAGAGCTGTAATCTGTCCCTGGGCTGGCAGGCCGGGGCCAAGGCCATGTCGGGAGGCAGCGGAGGTGTTAGAAGAGGAAGCTCCGCTGTGTGTGAGGTTAAGTCGGAGGCCTATAGTGGCCGCATGGACGGACTGATAAAAGCCCTGGGGCCACGGCTGTGGCCTCAGCATTCGGCCACACTCGCTGACACGCCGTGTCATTTAGCCCGCGCTGCCGCCTAACTCAACGGCAACTGCTCATTTACAGGGCAGTGCGGGCTACCAGGAAGAGCGGCAAACTCTCTCTCTCTCACTCACACACACACACACACACACACACACGCGTTCAGAACATGGTACTGTATATACGCACACAAACACATGCTGTGGTCCGTGCTGCAGGTTTGTCCAGCAATTAGCAGATGTGGGCTGACATCCATACACAAAGAGGTGTCAAACAGAAACAGAACAGAAACATGCACACAGCCGCACGCGCGCACGCGCGCACGCGCGCACACACAGGTTTCCAGGGAAAGCAAGCGGGTCACATGAGTGACCAGACGGTGGTTTGGGTCTGTTGTCCCATGGCCAGACATGGTCAGTGTGTCACTAAGAGACAGGAGAAAGGAGAGAGGAAGTGAGGATCCTGGAGGTTTGCAAATGCCAGTTTTTTGCACACACATGCAGATGCTGCAGTTCACCAGCTTCGCAGTATCGCAGCAAACAGTGAGCCTGCACATGCCCGCCGTTAACCAGAGACGCCACGGCTGAACGGGGTAGCAAACGAAACCGTAAAAAAAAAACAGTTTTAGTATTAAAAGCTTCCTTAACTTGTATTTTAAATATGCAAATTAAATGTTATCCTAGTATATGTGCACATATTCCACAAAAACACTGAAATTCATTGTGAAACCTGCATTTGACTTAATGTCAAATATGGTTTCATTAGAGTCAAAGGTTTTCACAAAAAAAAAAGTGAAAAGAAGAAGAAATAAAATACCCCCAAATCTCTACGAACCATCTATTTGCCTGCAGTGCCGCGCCTCAATTTCTATCTCAGTCTGAAACAACATGACTCATTTCCTGTTTTGCTCATAACTATAGAAGAAACTTCCAAATAAATAGCTTAAAAATCTCCAAAAATAACGCAGCCTGTGATGTGCTATCGCATATCAGGCTCACAGCGTTCAGGTAACACAGGCAGCCACATCAGTGAGCACTTCTCCGCTCTTAAATTCAACCTAGAAAATGAAAAAGTGTGAAAACCACAATCAGGTTAAATCGCTTTGCACTTTCACAGCTGAACGAGACTTCAGTTGCCCGCAAATACTAAAGTTTTATAAAAATATCTATTACATAAGGAGATTCAGGCTAAAATAAAAAAAATAAAAAATGGCGCACATGTCTAATATTTAGACGTGTTATGAGGTGAAGTGCAGCTAAAATTCTGTGACACGTGCAGGTTCAGATGTGTCGGGATTAAATGCACATAAATCTAGACGAGGGCAAAAGAGAACTTCAAAGGCCGATGGCAGAGGAGAGAGCCCAGGCAGAGTCGAGCCGTTCTGCTTCTGATGAGACTCAGATTGTGATACTATCAAGTGGTAAGTGAGGGTGGAGGTTTTGCAGGCCCAAAACCACCGGTTCTTACAAACACAGATGTGCCGTGAGTCAGACAAACACAAAACTAGCACAGGACATGCATACACAGAGGAGAGCAGCGTGCTCAGTGCTGTTCGGCAGTTAGAGACAACACTTTCCTGCCTCCTGACGCCACAGCTATCTCTCATTTTCTGTTTCTCCTCATCTCATTCAGTCCTGTGTCTCTCTCTCGCTCTCTCTCCTGTGTTTGTGTTGGGCTTTAATACATCTGAATGTCTCTCCGGCTCCTCTGCAGTGGTTTTTCGTGCTCTTTCTGCAAACCTCAGTGAGCCACAGTGGCGCAGGCCGCCGCCTGGTTTGAACTCAAAAGAAAATAGAATATTTCCAAAACCTGGACGACCAATGAAAAGTGAGAAAGAAGACGGCGAGTCAGAGAAGAAGAACCATGGAAAGTACAACCCGAAAAAGAGAAACCAGAGAAAAGGCAAAGACGATAGGAGAAGACGGGAGGGAGGGGAAGGAGGGTGGGAGGGGAGAGGCCCGGTGACCTCACGTGACATGTGACGTGGGCTCCACCACTCACGGAGGGGGAGTGTGTGTCTGTGTGGAGGATGGCGAGGAGGATGCAGATAGACTGTGGCTTTTAGCCTTTTACTAGCACTGACGCTCCAGTCAGGCCGCCACCATCGTGGAAGAAAAAGAAAGAGACAGACCACGCCAACAAGCTGGCTGGCTAACCTCAGACCTTCAGGCCACTGATAGACCACCACAAAGCCGGCCCTCCCCGTCACCCTGCTCGCACCACCCGGGCACCGTTAGGTGGGCCCCCTCTCATCTCCAGCCCTGGTGAGTCCACCTCCGCACCTGGAGACACAAACGTTGATGCCTTCGTTTAAACTCTGTTCCTCTCTCAAGCACATTTGCCGTTTCTTTTCTTTCTCCCTCTGACCCTGGTCTCTTCACTTCTCTCTCTCTCTCTCCCTCTCTCTCTCAAATGTCTTGTGGTGCTGCTGCTAACACATGCTGCTGCTCTCTCTGCAAGCTTGTGGCTTGGGATTCCTGTGGTAGTCACAAACCCTAGATTCTTGGTTGCAAAGAGTCTCAGAGCTCCAGGAGTTTTGTCCTCTTGTGCTCTCCTTCCTCCCCTCACTTCTTTTTATGCTACTCTTTTATTTTTGTGCCTCAATCCTCCTTTTTTTGTCTTCCCCCCGCCCCCCCTCCCCTCTCAGAGGTCTGTGGAGATTGACTGCTCCACACCATTCTGGCTTCTCTGTCATGGCATCCAACAGCATCTTTGACTCCTTCTCCAACTACAGCAGCAGTCTACTGAGAGGTAAGAGCTGATCCTGCCCTCTCCACTCACACTCCGTCCAGTTGTTTTGAACGTGAAGCGCTGACATTTATCACACTGACGTGTGAGAGTCGGTTGCTTCTTGTGGCGCGTGAATGCATTTGTCCGTCTGTCACGTGTGCTGAAATAGGTTCATAAAGCAGGATGGGATTTGCACAATAGCCCTCATCCACTTGACTGATACGTCCCATAAAGGCCTCTCAGCTCCTGTGTTTTCTGCAGGCTTGATGGAGTGGTGCCATAATGGGATTCTCACCACAGACATTCATTATCAAGTGAAACTCGGTGCTCTCTCAGTGAGAATACGAGCTCAGAGGCTCCATGTGACTGGGCCCTTTACTGGAACACGGCAACACAATAAAAGAGCAAAGAAGAAACATATTAGGCTCTCTCGCTCTGCTTTACTTCCAGGAGGTACTTTTGGTCTGTGTGGTGAGGTGAGTGCACTATACTCGGCGACGCTTAACGCCAGCCTCGGTGAAGGAGCCATTTGTTGCCATGGCAATTCCAATCAGCCGGCTTTTATTTGCAGTTAGGCGCTCGAGGAGAAGACAGAGGCTGAAACGTTCACCTGATTTTGATACTTGTTGCGTTTATTCCTGCAAGTGACGACAAACACAAAAATCAAGTAGTCGGTCTTCACAGTCAAGCTGTTAATCTGATGGCGGCTGAGCTGTTCTCACTGTTCCTCACGCAACCACTGAGACAGCCACTGAAAGGCAGCAGGGAAAAAAAAAACCCTCCCAATTAAGGCCTTGTTGCCGTGTTAATTAGAGACAGCCACAGGAGAGGCACTACCACTTGGTAATTGTTTGCAGAGTGTATCTTAAAATCTCCGGAGCCTCACACACCGTACATCTGTCTCTCACATGAGAAGCATCCTCTGATATCCTCAGTGGGACCGCACCGACAAGAGATGATGTTCAAGTGTTCGCTCAGGCATTTATAGTTTCCTCATGACAACTCCCAGGCCCCCCTTTTCTTCTCTGTAACCGCTGGATCTGCATCCCTTTATCTGCTCACCGTTCACAGATCAGTGTGTCACCGACTTCACGGTTCACGCCCGCTGTCTTTTAACCTCTAACGTGATGTGCTTTTGGGGACACGATTCTGTTTTTGAACCCTAGCAGAGCAGCAGGAGGTGGTTAGGTCGGGGGGGTGGGGGTGGGGGGAGAGAAGAGACGAGTGTTTAACATGGTGATCAAATATTGGAAATAATTAGTGAATATGGAATATCCTTTTACAATCCGCTCTGTCAGGAGACTGAAACCGAACTGCAAGAGAACAAAGGCCAAGGCTCATTAAATCTCCCGGTCTAATCTGAAAGCATTTCAAACCAGGACTACCTCATGTAAGCAAAATACCCCAGCGGTTAGTTTAACAACTTGCATTACACAGGCAAGGCAATTTGGCCGAGGCGCTCGTTCCTAGACTCAAATCAAACTGAAATTAAGAGGAACGGCTACAGAAAATCAAGAAGACTGTTAAATGTCTGGCTTCCTGAGCTCTGACTTTAATACAGCGCGACATGAAGCTCATGGAAATACTGTATGCAGCTTCTCGGCAGTCAGGAAACACCGCCGTAAGCAGCACCTTATTCATTCAGGAGAACAGTTTTTGGTTTTCTAATCATGCTGCATTTCAATCACCAAAATATCTGCACTATACACACACAGTATCAGACTATAAGTGTCATACTGGTAGCTTTAGATATTTCAACCGATCTCACAGTGCAGACAGACGACACACGTGATGTGCAACATCAGATGCACTTCGCGTGAGAAGCGAGAGGACGCCTCACCTCAGAAACCTCAGTCCTCCGCTAAAGTTCAGGGAGACACACGAACACTCACAAGCATTGAACAAGTGCACACGCACACACAGAGCAAGTCACAAAGGGAACAGACACCGTTGCTCTCATCGACTTTAACTCAGTGCAGATCACAAGAAAAGGCTAATAGTCTGATAGCACATTGTGAAAGAGGCAGAGAGGGAGAGCTTTGCGACATGTAATCTGATGCAGACTCGCAGAGCTGCTGCACTTTGCTGATAATAACCACAATGAGGCTACACCTGCTAACCCTCACACATCAGCACCACTGTTTGATCAGAGAACAGCATTTCAGAGACACTTCACCTTTAAAAGAAAAAAAAAAACCCCAGTAGCTCCTAAAAAAGCACCGGACTTCCCCCCCACCCCACCCCACCTTCTCCGTGAAGCAGAGCTAGTTTTCCGATCCTGACGCACCGGCAGCGTTTGCATCAGGTGGGGCACCTGGTTTACAGCAGCTGTGTGGTTGGTCATTTCCTTGGCTCAGCATCTGTCACCACATTTTCCTCCACTTGGAAGGGCCACTGTGTTCCCTGCAGGCTGTTTTATAGTCAAGAGTCCAGTTTTTTTTTTTTTCACCCTGTTGGGAGCCAGCTCCCTTTGTGGCAGAGAAAAAGGCCTCAGTTTATTAGGGTGGGAATGGTTTTATATGTTTGGCTTATTGAGCTGCATGAATGGAAGTGAAGACTTGTGTGTGAGAAACGCGCCATGCCTCACCAGATTTGTAGCAGGGTTATTTTGGAGGCTTCTGGGAGGTGGTCTTGTTTGTTCTACAAGTGTTAGGAAGGGGAAAAAGCCAGTGTGAGAAAAATACCCTTTATAAGCATCATAATGAATCATTCACAGAGGATAAAACTCAAGATGAATTTCTGCCCCAGAACCACTGACAAATAAAAAATTTTAAAAAAGCCTTATCCAGTAGCTCCAAAAAAAAAAAAAAAAAAAAAGGCTATAAATTTAACTGAACACATGGCTGGCCTCTGCTTAATTTATTAATAACAAGTCACATGGTGAAGACTTTTTTTCTCCTCTCTTAAATTAACATGCTTGATTGGAGCCCATTCAAGATCCTGCGGAGCGTGAGGCCCCCCGAGTGACGCCAAAACAAAAAGACTGGCTGAAATCTGTAACAAGATATTAAGAGTTTCAGTATTTAAAGTGAAAGCAAATAATAGAAAACGCATGACAGCCACAGAGCGGCGAAATCCTGTCTCCAATTTAGCCCAGTATAATATCTATTTATAAAACTCTGAAGGCATATTGGATAGAAGGAGCGCTCTGGACCTGATTAGGGCTGTAAACGTTTTTGGAGGTACTTATTTACTTTTTGGTCCGTCTCGCTGCTTTCACCGGCTGTCAACACAACGTTATGGGGAGCACTTTTTTTTAGGGGGAGGGTGCCAGTAAAGATGGCTTCCAGGTAGAGAGGGGCGTGCTGATTATGTGGTCGACTAATCCTAAATGCGCCTCCGCCCTCGCAGACTTTTGGCTGAAAACACCAGCTCTGCACCGGTCAAGGTTAAAGTTGTGTTAAGTGCAGTAGTAAATACAATTTTCTGGTGGTTAGCAAGCGACCACAGGGGCCAAATTCTTTGCAGCCAATCTGATAATATGGATTTGTGTTTTAAAGTTTTCTCTGACTAAACGGAAAAAAAAAAGAAAAAAAAAGAAGCGGTCTGAAAGGTTGAGCAACTTCTTTCAATAAACACTCCCGGCATGTTTCTGTGAATCTGCTGGAAAGTAAACTGGAGGTGTGCTGACTGCGAGGCAGCAGCCCGCGGAGGGTGGAAATGATCTGAGGCTGCTGTGACCTTCAGCTCTTTGCATGTTAAACTCTGATGTGACCATGCACTGCTGCAGCGAGAGCACTCAACCTCCTGCATGTGTATCGCTGAGAACATCCGACCTGAGGTCTACAGCAAGAGGACCGGAAATGCACCTCAGCCTTACATAAGAATTAAAGAGTTTATTTAAAAGAAGAAGAAAAAAAAGGTTTGAAAATTTCCTGATATGATGCAAGTGATGTCAGAGGAATTTATGATGTCTAGACAGGCTTCTTCAGGAACTATATGTCTGCAGGAAAATATGCAGACTTTGAAAATGCTCGTATAATTGGATAATGAGGTGGAAATGATCAAAATATAAAATTCTTGAGCTTGATTTCTAAAAAGTAATGCCCGTACCGGATGAGGCTCTTCAGCTCCTGTGAGTCATCTCTTTACGGTTCATTTGCTTCACTTACGAGCTGATAATATTTCATATAAACTCATACTTTAAAATGATTAAATCCACATAACTGTTATTAGACTCTTCATGATCTCATCATCCTGTATAGCGGACGACTAAATTAAGAAAAAGCTCCTCTCGCCGTTCAGATTCTTAATTTTGTTTTAAACCTACGCCCTAAACCACAGGCCGGCCCCACAGCTCATTACATGGTAAGGCTGGGATTGCTGAAAAACAGGAGTATTATTGTAAGCTAATTTATGTATTATTAACCTAAATTTATGCAGCTGTTATGCCGGTGGATGGAATTTGCTTGCAATTTTTGGCAAACCTGGAAGCAAGATAAACAACTCTGGGTAAAACCTGAAATCAGCATTTGTTTCATCGCAGCTTGTTTTCAGTAACTTTGGCTACAATTAGAGAGCCGCGTCCTGAGCTCCGCTCAGATGAAGAAGACTTGTTGTTTGGACCCCTCCCTGCCTCCTCAGACACATGCTGTCAACAGCATCCTTTCAGCTCAAGTTAAAAAAATAAAAAAAGGAGGCAAAGCAAAAAACTGCCTGTGACTAAGCGCAGCGCCGATTCCTGCGCACTCTTGTTTTTAACATTACAGTTGCATTCTAACCCACAAATTACTTTAATGGGCGGGCATGGGTCTGCTGTGCAGCACATAAAGTGACTCAAACTTATGGAGATCCCACATGTTCAGGAACATATCAGCAGACAGAAACTTTTCTTTTTTCTTCTTCTTCTGTAATGAAATGAGGCGAGTGTATTACTTTATCACGAGTGAAAGTGCAGAAAAGCTCTGAGGACTGAAAGCCATGTTTTTCCACTGTCCTCCACGCTGAATCTTCACGTCATTATGAGCAACTTTAATCATGCTCAAAACATCCTTATGGCCTATCCTCCTTCCCATAAGTAATAAAGAAAACACTTAATTACGGTGGAGGAAAAAAATGCAGATAATGATAGGATGTGAGCGGCTGCAGGCTATGAAATGTTTTCTGATTCCTCCATTTTCCCAGAATTTTTTTTTCTCGACTTGTTTACATACAGCTAATTGTCACTGCTGCAATAAAACATGTTTTTTGGGTTGCTTCTTCCCTCCCCCCAAACATAACTTTAACCGCAGGGAATTGATTTTTGTGGAAACAGCATTTCAAAAATGGGATTTTAGTTTTCTCCTAGCCTGCTCGGGGGGGGGGGGGAATGAGTGACGGCGCTGCAGTAATGGGCCACCTAATTGTGCTTTTATCTGTGCACTGAAGGAGGGGGTTAAAATGCATCGCTATGACCAAAATATTAGTCAGGCATCGTGGGAAATATCTGCAGTCTGGGACAGAATGACTGACACCTCTCGTACAGCATCCGGACTTCAATTCGAAATAGCAGCCAGTTAGCTTAGCTTAGCACAAAGAGTGCACAGGGGCCAGGCCTGCCTCTGGCTTTAGCACTTTATTTCACAGACAGAAAAGACTGAAGAGTAAAAATGACAGTTGGCAATATGTGTCTGACTGTTTTGTGGTCAGACTCGTCTGAAAGGCTCAGTGATGAGGAAGTCACAGCGTCTGGATAAGAAAAAGTCTGCGCCTTTTTTTTCTCTCTCTCTCTTACGTGGATTTCCCAAAATGTTTGTAAATTAATTTAAGGAAACGTCCTTTTTAAGATCAGTAGTAATTTACGATCAACTTCCTCCACAAACGCTGCCCGTATTTTATTTCTGTTTGCCTGCATTATGAACTTCATGCAGAATTAAGATAACAATCTCCTGTCCCAGCTCTGCAGCAGGTTTGTGCCCTAAAGTAAACTTTTGGGAGCCTGTACTTTCTCTGCAGCTGCTCACTTCTGTATTATTTCAGTAGGAAACACCATGCCAGGGATTCCCCCTCAGCTGTGCAGCAGAAGTGGCCCCTCCATTTCTTCTCCTTAGTCTGTCTGCGCTGAGGTCACGCCGTCTGCTGCAAACACCGTTCTCACGATCGCGGCCGTCACGAGCGTGAACGTACAGACGGGTAGTGACGTGTATATCGCAGTCCGCCGCCTGGCTCCTCCCCGTGCTGAGTCAGAAGGGAGCAGTGCATTGCAACACGATGACTGTGACGTTTTCCTGCTGTAAATGCTGTCTGACCTCACCATAATAGCTGGTCAGGACTAACATATGGTCTCCTGATGCCTTAGTCCAGCAGAATTACCCACATGTGACTAGACACAGAAGACTTAGCAGAAAAATATCAGCAACCGCCTTCATGATTTTATAAGGTGCTGCAAGCTTAAAAAAAATATTTAACCGACTACTGTGTACTGTGGTTACTACTGTAATGTCAGCACTGAGAGTCTGGAACCAAATAAGCGTTTCCTGTGAGGCCGCAAAAACTTACAGAAAATCTTGAGTGTGAGCTGGAGAGCGACTCGGATCATTTCTGGAAGGAGAGATCTATCCCTGAGAGATACGAGATGATCCAGGAGTGGTCCCCAGACTTCTTCATCTGAAGGAGAGCTGCCCCTAAAGCCCAGCGAGATGGCGTCAACCAACCTTTTCATGAAGACCACTTCTCACATCTCAACTGTGAGTGTATTACTTTCAGTTTACCATCTATCAGGTATGTTTAAAAAAGCCCCCCCCCCCAACCGGTCACAGCAGATGATTGCCGCTCGCCGAGCCTTCCTGTTAAAAGGGAGTTTTTCCTTCCCACTGTCACCAAGTGCTTGCTCATAGGGAGTCATTTGACTGTTGGGTTTTCCCTGTAATCCTTGCAGGGTCTTTACCTTACAATATAAAGCACCTTGAGGCGACTGTTTGTTGTGGTTTGGTGCTGTATAAATACAATTTAATTGAACTGCACCATCGTCTCAGTTATCAATAGGAAATGGTTGGCTACTTTTAGTTACTGCTGCTTATCTTATTTTAGCTCACAGCTGGCTGCTTCCATCCAGCCATTTCAACTACAAATCCATATTTTTAGGTAATAATTTTCCAGATTCTATTTATAATTTTAGCTAGCTCTTAACCATACCAGCCTTTTTTTTTTTGCACTTTTTGACCATTTGTTATCGATTTAAAGCACTGATTTTTGGTTTTCGCCTTTGACTGCGTATCTGTTTCTTTTAGTTAACTTTTCCTCTTGATTCTAAACCAAACTGTGTTTTTTGAGCTAATCTAACCCGTGGCTAAAAAGGCCCTGGGGTTCATGAGCCCCAGTTTGTGAACCCCTGTGTAACAGGATTATCCACGTGTTGTAGTTTAGGCTACCTTTGAGGATCAACTAAGGTCTGTATTAAATGGAGGCCTTCAGCTTTCCACTTTTACAGTATGACAGCTGAATGTGTTAACACTGCCAACCTGGCATCGAGACGTGTGTGTCAGACGAGCCTGATGGACGCGAACACAACTTTTCCCCTTTAATCAGTGCGATGACATAAGAGGCAGACAGCGAGCCAGTCTTTCAGTCAGTATAAAGTTTGATTAACCTAATCACCGGGCAGCCTGACTCGAGGCTACTGATTGGGTTTACAAACGCTCCTTGTCATCGTTGTGTCATTAGCTCGTCGTTAGCTGTGGCCGCCTTGACGTGGAGCAGCGACGTGCCGGGCGTAAACACAGCAATCAGAGGATTAGAGAGCAGTTACAGCAAAGCCTCAATGGACGCCTCAGGCTCTGAGTCAAAGAAGGGAAAGTCCTGCCTTACTATGCAAGCTCCACGTGGCTGGGGTGCTAACTGTACACGGGCAATGCCACTGCTGATTAGTGATGGAGATGATGAGAGGAAACATTCAGTCACTTCAGACCCACGGATGGTTTCCTGGACTCCAATTATACCAAGTACTTGACTGGAGTAATGACTTGAATGGAGGGACTCCACTGAAAATAAGTTTGAGCCTTCAATTAGGTTTACTTAATCTAAAACTGGGAGTCAGCCCAAAAAACGAGACGCGGACACGACGCTGCATGCAACACAGCGACTTTCTGCAGCAACCGCCGAAAGACTGGCATTTACAGATAATTCACTTTCTTTTGATTTACTTTGTAATCAATTGGAATGACTGACAATAATCACTTACAGTGCAAAAGATTAAATTTATGAGAGATGACAATATTATGTATCTAAGTGCTTCGCAGAGCTACTTGGCTCGCAGGCCGAGGGCCACCACACCCTTGTTTCCTTACGATGAAAAGCCCAGAGGGCCAGTCGAGCACGTTCCAAGAGTTGTCTCACGTCTGCAGAGGAAAGCAGCATGGACACTTGTCAGGAAACCAGCGCTGGGTTCCTGCTCAAATCTGGTTGAATTCTGCAGTGAGTCAGATGGTGCTTGGGAGGCTGACCCTCTGAAGAGGGAAATAAATGCAAATTCAATATTTGGGGGCTCTTTGAAGTTCCTTTGCACATGAATGAGTGTGACAGAACCTGGAATGACCCCTGAGAGAGAGAGAGAGAGAGTCAGCGGCAAGAGGAGCTGAAAGAGGCAAACACTGATGACAATAACCGAAAAGCTAAAAACATGTACGTGTGTGGGTGTGTGTGTGTGTGTGTGTGTGTGTGCACGCGCGCACATTCACGGGGAGCAGCCATGACTAAGGCTTCCGATTTTAAACGCCTAATGACGGCAGATCCGTTCCAGCGTCACATAAAACTTTCGCTCGTCAGCATTCATGCAATTCATGTCATATGTGACATACCTTGCCGTGTTCCCTCACAGTTTAAAGTAACCTCGTCTCAGAGAGTAAAACATGTGGCTTTTGTTGCAGAGAGGAATGAACAACAGCATTCCATGTGCAGCCACATCAAAGGGTTCCCTCGCCATGGGGCTAAATGAGGGCAGGCCGTCTCGCTCGCCCCTCCTGTCACGACTGCCACTAATTAACCAGATATTAAAAGTGACACTTGCTCTTCATCAGCTACACTTCTCTTCAGTTTTTAAACATGTAACGCTTCTCTTTGAGATCCATGGAGTGGGGACCGCCACACAACACGCACAAAGAGGCATTGTCTGCTGCTGAAAATGTGGTTTACAGGCTCTGCTGTAATGGCTCGGTGGTTGCTGGAAGCCATGTGCACTTCCTAATATTCGGCTCACATGCGATTTCATTTGGAGAAAAGACTGAGCTTTTCGGCTCGGCTTTTGTGCGAGCGGGACGCCTCACAACTTATTCTCTGAGCTGACAGGCTCGGGCTCCTTTACCCCCTCCCTGCTCTTCACCCCCTTTTCCCCTCTCTGGTGGCGCTACTATATTTGTGTGGGATCTCCGGCGATGGAAGAGTAGGCGCAGGCTGCGTTGCCAGTCAAACGTGTTTGGGCTGTCAGACTGAACGGCTTCCAGCGCTGCGATCTGTCTCCTCTCCTCGCCAGTGGGAGCTGTTTGATCTGACAGAGAGACTCCATTAGAGACACAGGGAAGTTCAACTGCTGGGAGGTTGGATGGCTTCAGCAGTCAGAGTAGCAGCCCAGAGAGGAAAAGGTTTGCACACACAGTCTGGTTGCAATCTTGGTGTCTGTGCTGTGTATCTATAAATGTCTCTGAGTATTACTTGTCCTTCTAGTAGGTGTGTGTGGCGACACAGCCGGGGCTGACATATTTTGGGGGCTCTGTTGGGCAAAAGGGGCGATGACGCGGTGGGTAATGATATCATAAGCGTGCGTCGCTGCCATGCTGGGCTGCAGTGACAGACAGACAGACAGAAAGAGAGAGGGCGGGAGAGAGAGCATATTTGCTGAGGCGGTATGAAATGAAGCAACTAAACTGTGGCGTTTTTTTCTACACACACACACACACACACACACACACACCATAGTTTGCCCTCAGTCTCACGGTGGTGATGACCTCATAAACCCGAGCCGCAGTCCAACAGAGTCGAGTAGATGTCGGTGTCAGCGTGATGGAAATGGTAGGCTTGCATCGATGTGCACCAACGGTTCAGCCGCAGACCGTCATTGCATCGCCTGAATTTAACGCAGCTGCGACTTCCAGTAGTCGGGAGGAGCTCAACTCTCCGAGACGACTAAGCGAGCGAGATTAGGGGATTAGGATTGGACTTGTGTCGCTATCACCTGCTCGCACCGTGCGACGGCTGTTAAAACGGAGAAGGGAGAGCGAGCTGATGTGGCTCCTGTGAAAGATCCGTCTGCTGATCTGTGTGCGGCAGCTGAGCTCTGGCACCGGGGCTGCGTGGCAGTTAAACTGTCACTGGCAGGAACTGTAAATCTTTTGCAGAAGGTGAATGCAGCAGCACAGGTGTGCGCTCAGTGTGCGTTTGCCCCTCACAGTACTACATTTGCCTGTCTCTTTTCCTGCCTGCCTGGGAGGAGCAGTCTTCAGCATTTCAGCAGGACACGTTTGGCAAAGTGATTCAGGACACTCTGTGTGTGTGTGTGTGTTTGCATGTGTGTGTGTGTGTGAGTGAGAGAGACTGTAGGGGGTGGGGGTGCTGTCACTTTGGCAACGCAACTGCACATATTGCAGCGATTACCACAGCGGAAAAATGTTTTTCTGCAACATGCAATTACTACAGATTACAGATTGCCGTCCTTGCATCAGAAGCTCTCGCCAGAAAGGGAGAAACACTGTGCATTTGTGTGCATATGTGGATGTGTGTGTGTGTGTGTGCCGTTACACACAAATAGACAGACACACAGAGACAAAGAAAGATGAGAAATGATTATAGCTCACACTAAAAACCACAACTGAAAAAAATGGGGGAGTTGACGTATTTATGGGACTCATTTAGATTTAAAAGTCATACTGACTTACTCGGGTAAATAAAGGAGGAAAAAACTTCAATCTGTCCTTCAGGAAAAGTAGAGCCGGGAACATTTCGAGGCCTTTTGTCCATCATCGTCAACATTATGAGAAATGTATACCGGTGCTCTGGTGGAGTATACAAGCCTATACGCCGCAGTTAAAGACTTTACATTTTGCTCCACGTTACAAATCACCCTGAATATCAAAAAGCTTCCTTCAGGTCACACTAAACAATATAGCCCAAAAGTGGTGCCCCGCAGCAAGGCAGGGCCCTATTTACAAACCCACCAGATCAAAACTCAACCCAAAAGTGCTCCTATAATAGCAATGGGGCCTTTTGGTGAGCTTACCATCCAATGCTACTTTTAGTGGGTTTCCAAAGAATAAACAGGCCTGCGAACCACATCACAGGCCTCTGACTGTCATCGCTGGGTGAGTGTACCCGACGGATGATGTGAGGGCGGAGCGACCGTGACACCGAGGTTTACGGCGAGTCCCCACCACCACCACCACTGCCTGGCTTGGGGGTGGGGTGAACTGCCACTGGAAGGGACAGGGAGGGGGGCCTGACCACGTTCGGTGAATCCACGGAGGACCTTTCATGACACCCAAACTGATTCGCAGCAGTTTGGGTGTCGGGGTCTCTAAAACAGATGCTTTAACCTCCTGAGACCCTGCGTCCACATTCGGGGACATTACATCCTGGCTTTGCTGCACCTTATTCTTCATTCTGCTCAACAGCGTTTCATACTTTCTTAAGTCGTGTTGTTTTTGTTGTGTTATGCTGTAAAAGAATCCCACTGTCCACATCTGAGGACATTTATTTTGGCACAAGTATGTAACAACCATGTAACAAAATACAACTTCCTGTTCAAAGAGGAAGCTTAGTTTACATACATATCATGTCCATCTAATCACAATTAAAAATGCAAGTAAAAGTCCTGCATTTAAAATTCTGCTTAGGCGAAGAAACTAAAGCAGCAAAAAGCAGAGCGAGTCAGTCTGAGGTCACCTCAGCAATCATTAGTTATCGTAAGTTAGTGGACAGGAAGTCAGCAGCCAACAAAAGACGTTTGCTTTGCCGACAATAAACGTTTTAATCAGGAATATGAACACTGGGCTCGGTTTGCAAACACCACGTGCTCTCAAATTTATGATCGAGCTGCTTAGCAGCTAAAACGGGCTCATTATATTTCATACAGGAGCGCTTCTGAACAGCCCTTGTTGTGTTTATCATGTTTCATTTATATGTGACAAAAATATTCTAGTTACTTTTAAGCACAAATTCATCAAAATGCATTCATTCTGTTCAATATAAGCACTCATTAAATATTAAAATGGCTTTGACAGAAATTAATATTTAATATAGTTACTTATGCACTGAAATCGGATGCTCTTTCATCCTTGTCGGGTATCATCACTTTAACATTCATTTCTTGGCATAGACTCCATTGGTGATGATTACCCAATAGCTGCACAGCGCCCCTCGTCTCGGGCTGACAGGTCAGGTGGTCCGCGTCCTCCACCCACTTCCTTCTTTTCCTTCTGGTCTCTTTTACTTTTCATCATCAACTCCAAACCACTTTTTATGAACTCATTTCTCGGGGTTTGTTTACACTATAATCACTTATGTGGAAACATTTTAGAGACGCGCGTCTTTCTGGTTTCTTCCTTGTTTTAATGTTTTCACTGGCGAAGCTCCGGCTAAGCAAACACCTTATATGGAGGGATGAGGGCGCGACAAAGTGCCCCTCAGGTGATTGATTCTGATGCTGATTCTGCATTGTGTGCGTTCCTGTTGTTTCTTTGTTCACGAGTGTCCCCCGTGATTAATACGCACATGTTTATGAGACTGTTACACAGTGTTTGACTGTTATAGTTTGAGTGGAGCCATCCTAAATAACTTAATGTTGAATGTGACGCATGGAGCAGTTTCTACAACCTGTCAGGAAATAAATCTGAGCATCGTGAGGTGGCAAAAGGGATTTAAAATGAAAAAGTTGATGGTGTTGCACAAATGTATCCTTATTGTTTTGGGCTAAAATGCTGCATAATTTTGATTCTTTAGACCTTTTTATTGAAATGAAGCCATTTAAGAAGTTTAGTGTAAATAATTTAATGACTTATATGAGCGGTTGGAGTTTAATGAGAAGTATTTCTTAGACTTCTCATATAGTTTGAATGTTTAATCCATTTTTTTTTCCTGAATATAAAATATTAGCACTTGGCTGTTTTTACAGTGTGATTTTAGTGTTTCCACCATAATCACTCAGAAAGTTCCCGCGTTAGTCGAACAAATGCACTGTTGCTTCGTTCCAGCGTCGCTCCAGAGGACTGGAGAGCATCAACACTACCAAACTCATAATGCATTCAATATGGAATGAAGTGTCCGATGGACAA
The DNA here is from genome assembly GCA_024447675.2 of Pterophyllum scalare. Lineage (NCBI taxonomy): Eukaryota > Metazoa > Chordata > Actinopteri > Cichliformes > Cichlidae > Pterophyllum > Pterophyllum scalare. The sequence goes on along the minus strand of JAMQGT020007750.1, from coordinate 114,977 downwards.
GCACATGCTTGGTAGGTCTGAGAATGAATGTAGTCTTTAAGAAGCCCATTTACATTCAGCAGACAGAAATAAAAACATAGCTGGAGTCGTCCCCAGCAGCCATTATGCTGCTCAATTGATTCAGGAGGCTTTAATAAGCCCTTGGCTCCACTCTGCACCTTTTTTAGAACGTATGCAGAGTATTAAAGATGCATGAGATGAATGTGCTCATTGTCTTCTCTGGTGACTGCCGCATCACGGCTCATCACGCTAACACAGTAATTAGCTGCTGGGTTTGGAAGTGTCACCGTCCTCTCCATCATCTCTGGGATCAAATATACTCTGAATGCCTTCAAGGATCTGAAACTGGGGGCCGTGTACCAGAAGGGTGGTGGAAGAGGGGGAGGCTCCTAAAGAAAACTATAGAAATGAAAATAAAAATAAAGAATTTTTGGGTCATTAGGAGCTCAAACAAAGTTTAAGTGCACAGATTCATTCCAGCCATCATTAAAACCAACACAGACGACCTCGCTGGAGAAAAAGTAACATACAAATTTATATGATCAAAACTGTTCAATGTGTTTCCCATTTTCTTGCCTGAACATCAAAATGGACAAAAATGACCGCCAATTGTGATGTGCTGACACGTTCTGTAATCAAGATTTGAGAAAGAATCAGCCATCAGAGCAGCGAGAGCCCCAAACCCAAACAGTCTGTACCCACTCACTGTTGTTTAAAAGTTTCTCCATATACTCGTGTATATAAACACTCTGACGCTAGAATATGATTTGGCTTTGAGGGGACGAGCACAAATGGCTTTGGTGACTTACATCATGCTTAGAAGTCTAATCACAGACACTCCTGTCATATCAAGCAGAAAAAGTCCATTTCATAGCGAGCTACGTTTCCAGAAAAAAAGGGGGGGAGAGGGAAGGGTAAACAAGCTTGGCGTTCCACAGTCACCACAGAATTCATCATTCATACAAAAAAATACCCCAAGTCCCAAAGTAGAGCTAATTTAATCCAAGAGGAATAAAACTCCATTTCATAGAAGTCGTCCATTCAGAACACTCATATTTCCACCGAGCAGAAACCCCCGGCTGAAATTCGAGCAGACACTTTTCGGAAGGAATGCATTCGGTGGGTTGAGGGCCAAAGCTTGCCCTGTAATTTGTGAATGTACAGAAATGTGTGACCGCCGCAGCTCCTCTAAAGATAGAAATCTTTGTCTTATGTCATCGCCGAACCTCAAACTATTTCTAATTGCCCCCATAGCCCCCTTTTCCAAATGAATAGCTACCCGTCCAAAGGCTTATGTGTGCAGGTCTGAAAATAGCCGGGGAGTTTACGCAGGCTAATAGATCATATTCAGGAAAAAAAAAAACTTTAAAGAGATCTCGACATATCGGCGACTGTCCCCACCTTCAAAGTGACTTTTAAGTGGCACTGAAAGCAGTGTGGTTGGCATTTAGAGCCAGGTATACCTTTACAGACCCTAAAGGCTTTCCTGTTCCTCTGCTAATGGGGATCACACTCATATTAATCTGACTCATTGCACACAAAACCCAAAGCAAGCAGGCTTTCCTTTGGCTTTAAATTCACAGCCGAGAGTGTGTTTCTTTGTGGAGACGCCACAAAATCTTTGAACTCTCTTTTATTTTTATTCAAATCTCTCCAGAGCCTCTAAAACGTCCCATTTCAGAACGGTTTTACTGCACGATGCTCTCTCACAGCAGCTCTCTGATACTGAGGCGACCCCTTCTTAGGCTCTGATTCACAGATGAAGGCAACTTCTTAGCCACAAGTTTTCACAGAGCAACCATCAATAAACAGTGATGTGATTTCTTGATTTATATCTGAGGGATCCGTTTCCTTTTTCTCCTCGATTAGTTGAGAACCTTAGATGCTGAGGCCTTTTTGAGGTGGGTCCTGGGTTTCACGTGTCCTCCAGGAGTTCTGTCTTGATTTCAGGCTCAGCCCACTCGGATCATTAAAAATCGTTCAGGGGCACGGCGGGCTCCGTCCTCAGTGCTCGGTGCGGCTGAAACTGTAGAAACTGCATGTTGAAATGTGGAGGTCTAAATGTGACAGGCGCCCGGAGCGCACATTAAGGCTGAGTGGGGTATAGCTGGGGCATGTGGTCACGTATTAATAATGAACTAGGGCAGGAGGATGACTAAAATACCACCAGCATTGTCATGGTCCCAGCTGGGCTGCGCTTTAAAATAGAGGCTGCATGATGGGTGATCTTATCAGATCACCTATTTTTTAACTTCAGGTTGTTAAGTTGTACAACTATGTAACACGTTTGTGTGATTTGGGGCTTTCTGAGAGTCTCAGGTTAAAAAACACCAACACTGTCACACGTGGAGTCTCATAGAGCAATCATTTGTGCTCCTGTCTGCTGTGAGTGAGTGTGATGGTGATGCTGCAGCTTTGCTAACAAACTTTCTCAGTGGGTCTTCTTTTTAAAGCTTCGCTGTGACCCTCCGAACCGCTGTCCTACATCCCAAAAACAAGCGACCACAAACAAGGAGCGAGAGTGTCAAACAAGCCTGCACCTTAATATTTCTCACAGCCTCCAGCTCGGAGAGAAAGACACGCACACAGGTGGAATTTCACAGGCTTCGTTTAGAGAACTGATGTTTAGCAACACTTGGTTGGCATACTGCGCAGACGGTTGTGCAACTTTTCCTTTGCAAATATTGATGACTGCTGCGCTGATGCGCCAACAGCGATCAGGGCATGTTTGTTGATAGCTATGTGGAAATAAAATAGAGTCTTCGGGAGCACTTAAAATTTTGAAATTTTATGTATATGTTTTAATTTCATGTGTGCATCCTCCCGTCTGACTGCAGCTCTGATCACTGCGGCAGGAAAAGACTGGGTGAGCAACTGCTGTAAAAAAAAATAAATAATAAAAAATAAATAAAAACTGCACACACGGTGAAAATTGTGTCAAAATATATATTCTCTGAATTTAATTCACTAATTATTGATTTACGTATGTGTCATTTTAAATTAAATTTCTCGAACATAATGCTTCCTCTCCCGATCGATCGCTGCTCACCTGAAGCACTAAAGTAAATGAATACAGAATTTTTAAGCGATGTTTGAAAAACTGCTCATGCATTTAAAATGGGGAAAAAATTCAGCCAATTAAATCTGTAAATGTTTTACTTAGACGCGCAAATCGTGCGTTTTATTCATCAGATGGCTTCAATGTGCTCTATTTAAACGAATTAATGTAAGTGCTCTAATAATAATTTTATTTCCCGACGTTAATCCGTTTTATTGGGATTCCGGGAAGCGTCCCACGTGTGGATGTGAGCATGAAAATGCCCGCGGCGCTTCTTCTAGCAGCCACAAACGGAACGCGTTTAACCGTTTGGCCTGAAGTCGAAATTAATTCAGATTTCCGTCTCATCTCAGGGCGCAGATCAAAGTTTCCTTTCCATCCTCTGCAGATGTGAAATGTCTGCCTCACACCGCCCGAGCTGTCAGCGATTGAAAAGGCAAATGCGCCAACTAGTGTCGGTGGGAGGCGTTTGCAGGGTGTGCCGTCATTTGATGTAACCCTCGACGTTTCTGATGAATTCAGCCTCTGGAGCGCACGCGCGCGCGCACGCACAGAGACAGTTCTGTCCTTTGATGTGGAAAAAACACATTTGCTTGTTTGCTTTAATTTTCTTATTGAATTCAGTTCAGTCAGTTAAAGTGATATGGATCTATCTTCCAGCCATTTTCACTCATAATTTCACTTTATGAAAATGCAGAGATGGTGTGAAGCCTCGAGATATTATATTGTTAAAATGAATCAGTGAGATTTAAACCGCAGACCTGCGCAGTCCCAGGCCTTCGTTAGATAACTTCCAAACAGCTGAGTTCAGAGAAGGTGATGTGGAGATAAAGGGGCACACCTTTCACCTCATATCATATTTTAATGTTTAAGGGGGTGCACTGTAACACTTATTTATGGCTCATAGTAAGTCTCCACGGAAGTCTGAAAGCAGGATTTATTTTTGCGCATTAAAATTGATCAAATTTAATGTTTAACGCATTTACATTTTTCCTTGTTGGCCATATTACAAAAAGCCCTTTAAGCGCAAATATTTCCCTGCATGCTGGTGTTGTTTGGATATATATCATACATCTCTTCTGAAATAAATAAATCATATCCTACTTTTATCTGTTGCATGTAAACGTCCGTGTATCGCGCATAAAAACACAATCATAGAGAAAAGCTATGTATCAATAATTCAGCTCGTGCATGCATGTGTGTGTGTGCGCGCGCGCGTGTGTCGGCAGCGCATAGCTGCAGAAGGAGCAGCAGAGTTTGATTGGTCTGATGAAAGCCCAACCCAGTAGATTCATTGGTCGAAATCGTCTCCACACTCCCAACCACTAAACACTAAAATGACTAGGGTAAAATAATATCGCGGCACTCTGCACCCTGTTCATCCTCACGGCTCCTTCTCGCGCCCCAAAGGATAACTTTTAAAGGAAATCCACCTGGAGTGACAGGACCGTTCCCATTATTCCAGAGTTGTTGTGTTTTTTGTGGCAAGAGCCAAACTGGGATACGGTTGCAAGAACTTTTACGCAAGAAAAGGACAGCGCCGTGGTTCAGCTGCAGTCTGACTGTAGATATTCGAGTTTGAGAAATTTAATTTGGCTGTTTTCAGCGGTGAGAGCGGTTTATGGTGCGATCGGGGAGGCGTCTGATTTAGAAATAAAAATCGCCGTTTAACCGAGACATTTTTTTTAGTTTAGGCGGATTATTTTTTATATCTCGGCTGGATTACCTGTGCCGACAGACTGTTACCGACCTGCAAAAAAAATATCTGGGAGACTCATTCACCTATTTGCGTGTTGAAGTGAGATCTCAGGCAGTTTGTGGCGTTTATATCCAGTTTCCACGCGGCACCGTGTGCGGCAGATAAGACCGCCGATATAAGACAAGCCGAGCGCCACCAGCGAGCTTTTATTGTGCGTCTTTACTGAAGTCAGAGAAACCCCCAACAGCTCCGCTGTTCCTCAAGCCAACGCATCATGTGCAGATGATCTAGCCACATAGTCCTCAGAGTTTGTTTCTGCTCAGGTAGCGAGGCTCTTTCCACTCTCTCTGCGCTCTCGCCTCCAACCTTTGCGCCTACCCAGTGGACTCTTGAGACCAGCGGCGTCTGGAGAGAAAAAGTTTTTTCCTCCAAAGACTTTTGCTGTTCTGATACGACCCAGTCAGGTGGCACTGACCCAAGCTGTTGTGATGCATATTCCCGTAGAGCCGCCGACCACCAGACGGTTCACACCGCCATCCACATCCTTCCCCTGCAGCAAGATTGGAGACAGCAACGGGGCCATGTCCACCGCGGGGCCCATCAGGTCAAGGCCGGACACCAGGAACGTGGTGGACGTCCTGGCGGACCACGCGGGCGAGCTGGTCCGGACCGACAGCCCAAACTTCCTCTGCTCCGTCCTGCCGTCTCACTGGAGGTGCAACAAGACGCTCCCCGTGGCTTTCAAGGCAAGAAACTTTGTTCCTAATTATCATCTCTTATGTTTTCATTTTAGTAATTCACACTGCAGGCTTCCAACTTCCTCACAAGTGCGACTAAAGGCAAAAATTAACAGCTTTAAAAAAAGAGAAGACGACAAAATTAATTTTAAAAAAATCAAACCAAGCAAACGGGACTTCAGGAAGTAAAGCAGCTTCTTTTAATTAGAAGGACCTGATAGGATCTTCAGGTGCCTTTTACTTTTTGCTTTGAGAAGAAAATTAAATGATTAAAAACATACAGATAGGCTTTGGCTCTACAGGCTTTAAATTGCACCATCCAGAAAAACGCGAGTCGAAGCAGGAAATATTACCAACAGTTGATCTTAAAGTGCAAGAAAAGCAGCTGAATTATTTTTTAGCAGGATATTTTTCTGTATGACACGATGTTGATGCTTTCCGGGTCAATTCTCGTAGCTTTTGCATTTTGTGACAGTTAATTGTATAAATCATGTGTTTGGATCAGGTCGAAGCGGACATACGAGGAAATAACAGTAACAGGATGTGCAATCAAATTTATATTATTTCTTTGTTACTGTGTCGACGCTGCTTTATGGCTACTTTAGAAAATCTCCACGCTGCATAATTCGATCAGCAGTTTATTGTTGACATTGTGTTGAAATTGTACCAATTTCTAACTTAATATTGCGAAAGAGTCGGATGCGGTTTTACGCGCGTATTGTGTGCATTTGCTTTGGTGGCCCGGAGTGACCAACCGCTATTTTCCTGCGCGCAGGTCGTGGCTCTCGGTGACGTCCCCGACGGGACTCTGGTCACCGTGATGGCCGGGAACGATGAGAACTACTCGGCCGAGCTGAGGAACGCCTCCGCCGTCATGAAGAACCAGGTGGCCCGCTTCAACGACCTGCGCTTCGTGGGCAGGAGCGGACGAGGTGAGCGTAACCTCTGAAACTCTCACACATGCACGCAGCCAGACACACACACACACAGGCCTGCACACAAACAATGAGGGAACGTCTGCCTGTAACGCATTCACAGCAACGACTGAAAACATAATAATGGATCATATTTCTGTGTCTAGAAAAAATGACTGACAGCGTATTATTTTTGAGAGAATGTGAATAATGTGAAACTAAATATTTTGCACAGACTGAACCAGAAATATAGCTTGCATAAATACTTTTCTGTCAACTTTTGGGATGATTTCTGTTGCCTATTACCAAGATAATTCTACAAATGTGGAATCATTTATGCTTTGGTACGGCGAGTGCCCACACTATGCCAACTGACGTCCACGGGTGTCATCAGAAACATCTGGCCTGCGTCACGGTATGCAGCTGCAGTGTGGCTGTATAATTTTCTTAATCCAAGGGAATACAAATAATCATCCTCGTGGTGCAAGTCGGAGGGACGGATGAAAACCACCGTGCAATTTATGACCCGGGGCGATTTGTCAAATAATCCCCGCCACCATTTAGGATCCATGCAGCTTATAGACTAATGCGCTGTATTTATCGCGGCTACTGCGTTTAATTGCTGTATAAAAATTCACACGTCAACAGGCCTGTTTGCAGGATGCTGCGGCCTACTGTGCACCATTTTATGCTATACTGAGTAAATCAAAATATCGCAATGTTCAAGTAAATGTCTTCGACTAAAAAAATATTTTAAGAGTCTCATTGTTCACAAAAATTTTCGCCTATTGAAGGTATTTGGTTTCTAATGACGAGGCCATTTCTGGCCTTTTATATTTCCATATTTATCTCAAATGACCTCTTATTTTCTCATATTGTCTCATATATATGTTGGTAATAAAAAAAAGAACAAGTACCTCATACCTTTTATTCATGCAGTCAATTAGCCCACCCACAGGAGCATTTTTTTTCCCTGTCCTCCCACACAGTCTCCCTTTAACAAGGGACGCCTTTCTCAGAGCTGGGGACGAGCGCCGGACTCGCTGCGTGGTCCAGCCTTCCTCCCTCTGCACCGACTTTGATGCAGATGGGAGCAAGATCCTGCCTTGTTGAACAATAAACTATGGCTGTAAGCTCTTTGGCACAATCTGGAAGACATTCCCTCAATAATCCAAATCATACCCGCAGCCAGACCGTCAGAGGAGCGGGTCCTTGGCTTCTTTTTTATTTAATTTTAATTCAAAGGCTGCAGCAGGACAAAAGCCGGTGATGATTTGAAGTTGAACAAGCGAAGTATTGTTGTGAAAAGAGGGAAAATAGTTTTGCAGATAATTCGAAAGGGTCGCTTACAAAGAAGAATAAATGTCATTCATATTCCTGTGCTGCAGGAAAGAGTTTCACTCTGACCATCACCGTGTTCACCGGACCGCCTCAGGTGGCCACGTACCACCGCGCCATCAAAGTGACCGTGGACGGACCCCGGGAACCGCGCAGTGAGTACACGCACATGCACACAACACATCCACTCACACCACTATTATAAAGCGCACTTTAGTGTGATGCTGCAGAGCAGTGCCAGCACCTACTCCTGGTTCTCAGAGTGGGTGTCAGTAACCCACCTTGCTGCTTGAACTCTGAGCGCTTCTGAAAGCAAGTACAAGTGCACTCGTGGGTATGCTGTGCCTTCAACACTGGCGAGCTAGAAAATGAGTTCACACGATCAGATGCGCTTACAAATAAAAAAAAAAAATTCCAGTTTCCCCCAGATTTATTTTGGGGTTAAGGCTTGGGGTTTTGGGGTTAAGATTCGGGTAAAGTCTGGGTTAAGGTTGGGGTTAGGTATGCCTGGTTATGGTAAGCCTCTAGAGAATGAATGTAGGGCAGTATATTGTCCTCACTTAAATAGTAGGGTAGGTTTGTGTGTCTGTGTGTGTAGCAGGGGCACAGGGAAGGGCCCTGTCAGAGGAAACTGTAAAGCATATTAAGGCATACCCCAAGACCACTAAGAGGAGCTGAGTGAGTCTCCAAGCCGCAGGTGGCTCAGCTCAGTGGAACCCTCCTCCTCCTCTTCCTCTTCCTCACCACCTCTACCTTCTTCAGAGCCGGTCAGAGGGGTCTTACCTGCCTGCACAACCACATAAGTGGCTCGTTGATTTAACACAGGGCAGACTCCAGCCACCGTTAGCCCTGGCAGGAAGGCTCGGCGCGCTAAAGCTGTTAGCGCCATCCTTCAGCCACAGCTACGTTCTCTTGTGGTTTAAGGCTGCCAGCGTGAGGCATGGTGAAGGGCAGAGGTACTCGGGTGACTCAGCCGCTGACGGTTAGACCTGTGTGTGTGCATTTTTTATTTTTTCATGAGCTCCAGGTGGGAGAGCCATGAAAAATGGGATTTCCTGATGTAAGGGTCTTACTCACAATGCTTTCTTAGACATCTTCACTGCGGCTTATACTGATGCAAGTGGAAGTGGGTGCTTTAGGCCCAGTCAACAAAGAGCACAGAAGGGACAGAGAGTGGCAGCAAGAGCCACATGAAAGGACATGGCTGGCAGAGCTTTTTTTTGGGGGGGGGGGGCTTCGAAGGAGGAGCATCTACCCCCCACCCATCCCCCCAAGCTGGGTGCTATTTGCAGAGATATAAAAGAGAAGGGTGACTGCGAAGCAGGGAGTAGATAATAATAAACACTGTCTTGTGTGTGTGTGTGTGTGTGTGTGTGTGTGTGTGTATGGTTCCAATTTGATCGATGTATTCTGTTCAAAGAGGGAGGGAAAAAAGCTGAATGTGTGTGCGAGTGCATCAAGTGCGTTCTCCTGTTCATCTGCAAGTGCGTCGGTGTGAAACGACTGTACGTTCAGGCTGTCTCCTGTCTGTCTGTCAACAAGTCACGGCTCCAGCTGAGGCGTCAGAGTGGCCGCGCTACTTTTACACTGGCGCTGGGTGCTATAAAGTAACACTGTTTAATATCAGGCAGGAGGAATTTAGAGCTCCATTAAACTCTGTTACAGGCTGCTGAGAGGAAATTCACAGAATGACAGAAAATGGTTCATCTGAATATGATTTCAATATGTATGAACTGGAGCAGCTAGAAACGCAGACTGTCGCATCTGCGCAAAGGTTAAAACATGGATCAGAAAAATAACCCTGAGGAAGAGGACAGAACGAGCATTTAGAAATGCGGCATATTTACATTGTTGATTATGTCGGTGTGAATGCGGCGTCTGATCTGAGATGAGCTTCAGTTCGTGAAAAAACTCAAAATAGAAACCTCACAAGATGAGATCAAGGAGCTCTTATTTAAACAAGAAGCACATTCTGAGAGTTTAATATCAGACAGTCAAAGAACAGGAACACACACCAACATTCAGACATTATTAGAGCCATAAAATTAATCAGATCATTTTCTAACCGCAAGGCAGCACATTATACCGGCTGTGCAACGTGTCGAGCCAAAGTTGCGAGGCGCTTCTGCCAACGCACAAAGCAGCATTTTTTTTTTTATTATGAATCTCTTAGAGACAGTTTTATGTTCCCGAACTGCTTTTCAAAAATTTCTCCTGAACAATTACCCAAACTGAGGTCTGTGCATCTTCAGAGCAGACGGCCTGAAGCCACACTTGGCCAGCGCTGAGCTCACCTGTCTGCAGGCTGGCGGACCGCGGGGCCCCGGCCTCCGCGGGGCTTTGCTGGCTGTTTGCGCACGGCCTGCATTTGCATGGCTGCCTGCCCAGAGCCGCGGCAGGAGCTGGCACCGAGGGGGAGGAGGTTGTTTTTTTTTTTTGTTAATTGTTTACGGATCCAGTCGAGAGAACCTGACGGACAGGACTGCAGCAGCGGCTCGCCTGCGGCAGTGGAACAAAGAATGCCATGCTTGAAAGCGCTCGAGCAGTAGAAGAGAAACACTTACACTAGGAGTACAGTTGTGTACACGAACGTATATCCGCGTGCCCAGACACACAATGTCACGTTATGAACACACATACACGCACACACAGAAGGCAGAATTTGTTCCCAAACAGTATTTTCTGTCTCCCTTGCTGCTGATTTCCTCATCACACATCCGGCATTTGTCATCTTTAATCCCCCCCCACACACATCTATCTGTCAGACTTTAGTATCAAACTTCTGCTGAGCCCAAACTGGAAGCACAACTGCCGATGAAAGCTCTGCCTCCAGTTCAGTCTGAGCTCTGACAAAATATCACATCCAACAACAAGAGAGGGCACGCTGAGCTCGGGAGAGCCACAACGGCAAAAAAAGGGAAAGCAGATGACTGAAGCGTCCCTCCCCGTCTGCTATCAGATGCCTCCACACAACAGCTCACACACTCGAGCGGGGTTATTCTCACCTATTAATCCCTCGGCTATATTTTTGTTGCCCTTCTCACCGCCTCGCTTATACATGACATCAACTGCTGCCTATTTATCCGCAGGGAAGGGCTGTTTGTATTTCTGTATCTCTTAACCTGAAATGAATCAGTTCCCCGAAAGACCTTTGGTGTGGGTCGCTGAGAGAGTTCAGAGGAGGATAGGAAATATTTTGAGCTGGAGAAAATCGATGCTCAGAAATAATTAGTGCAGCCTGAAAAATAATAAGCATGAAAAAAAAGTAATGTAACTGAATATCTGATGACAGATTAGAGACTTATCTTTGTGTGAAGAAAAAAAAAAAATCAATGCTCGTAGTTCAGCTGTGTGTGTGTGTGTGTGCGCGCGTGTGTGTTTGTAATGTTAGTAATTAGAAAATAGTTTCCATTCATTTTCACCTGACTTAAAAAAATATCCTGGTAGTTTTAAAGGGACAGTTCAAAGCAACATTAAATGTATGTATTTGGCCTCTTTTGCCCTTCAGGAGAGATTTGGTGCAGAAATGTCTGTTTAGTGTTAAACAGCACCTAACCTGCCCTGTGGGGCATCGAGCAGGAGTCCCTCTCTCTCCAGAAATCATGACCAAAAATTACAAAAACAAAAAACAACACTGAACCCATAAAAGCTTGTTGTGAGCAGCTGCAAACAGGAGTTATTTCCCCTTTAAGTGAACTGCACCTGCCAACCACGTCACCCTGCAGAAGAACGTACCTGCCTACCTGCAGCAGGAGGGGCACGCTGGAAACATGAATGCTATAACTCAGCTGAGCTGTAATATTATCTTAGCTGCGTGTTTTCTTTGGTTCGGCGGGTGCACGTCAGGAGAAACAAAATATGCTAAACCGCTCCCATGGCTGCTTCGACTTTTTCCAAATGACTTTTCGGCCTTTTGAGTCAAAGTCAGGTGCCATCTCATTCCACCATTTCCACAGCTGAGATCTGCAAAACGGGGTGACTCAGCGTAAAAGGATCTAGACGGACAAATAACACTACAGGCACGAGGATGAATATCATCTGCCCCTCTCGGATAAATCAGCCTTTTTATTTATGGGGCGATCAGATTTGCAGAGAGAGGCTGATTGATGGATGTGAGAGCTCGTTCTAACAGTGCTAATTTGTCTCGTGATGCTCGAAAAGGATACACATGAAAACCGCTAACACAACTACACAGTGTACATGCAATACATTCAGGCAGACCTGACACACTTTCCCACCAACAGGCCCACACATCCAAAATCACACAAGTACTGTGGTGTTTTGTTGCCTCTGTTTACTCGGTTGGGTGTGTTCCTGCAGCTCCAGGAGGAGAATGGTGGGCGTAGGGAGGCAGTCGGGGCGGGGGGCATGTTAGAGTTGGCAGGTTGATTCTATTTGCATTTGGCACACAGACTGTACAAAGTATGCAAATAGACAAACAATGACATTTGCTGTGTTATTTTTCCTGTGATATTGCAGTCGCTCTGCAGAGTAAACAAAGAGATAGCATGAATGCTGCTGCGTACGCATTTGCGTGTGCGGGTGCTCAGCTTATGCACCTGCCAGGTGCATCTCTTTAAGTCCAGCCACGCCCATGCTCCACAGATCACATGAAAGGATCGCCCTCGATGCGAATTGCTCTCTCAAAGAAAACTTTGATGTTTGAAAATGGAGATGGGCGTCTTTGAAAGAAAGGCCTACAGGTGTATCAGTGCCAGGGGAGCATGCGTGATGCTGGGTGCTTTCCTGACTGCGAGATGTTATAACCTGGAGACATAGCGGCCTGCACACAATCACACACACACAGACAAATAGTGGCTAGCCTCAACCTCATGACCACTCAATTTATGATTTGGTTGAGACGACAGTCTGCCTCAACACCACATACAGACAGATGGGAACTGATAAACGGCAGATTTTATATCTTTTCAAAGAAATGACACTCTGTGGCGTCTGCACTGACTGGAGCCTGTCGACTGTGGTCTTCCTCCTCCCTGGGGTCACTCCAGATGCATCATACTTGGCCTCAGTGATTAGAAGTAGAGCAAATATTGGCGAACTGATAAATCCACTGGAATGCAGCGGTACATGCTGAATACTTCTGGACTGATCTCAGAGAGGAACTTGTGTGCTGGGACAAAATATTCACTATTCATGCATTTTGAGGTTTCAGACTTGTGATGGGAGGCAGATGAGGACCGTATCCTCCGGTCGTTACGTGCACGTCTAGGCTTCAGAAACAGCCGCTGCTAATTACTTAGTTGCATCTTTTTTTTCATTGCGAGCAAGTGTAACGCGATCAAATGTTGTCGTGGGAGGATAAATAAAAGGACCAAGATGGAAGCTCTTTGACCACTGTTGCCACCTTAACCACATCTAGAAGCTTTGAGGCCAACTCTCTATGAGAGCCACACACACACACATTCACACACAGCTGTAGGTAATCCTACTTAAGCTTTTGCACTTAAGCTTTCCTGCAAAAGCAGAGCTCATTAGTGTAAATACCTCAACTGAATTGTGATATAAACAAAGAAATTGCAGCCTTTAGTCTATCAGTACCCCCCCCCTCCTTTGCTGCCTCTGTTTGTTGTTCAGCATCATGTTGCTGCAGTGTCAGCGCACAAGTTTCTGCTACAAAGAAGAAAAAAGAAGAACATTGTCCACATTTTGAATCCTCCTCTTTAGGCCTGCTGACGGCTGTTGGAGGCACGCGCGCACACACACACACACACACACACACACTAGCTTTGGGGTAAAATGCCCTTTTTTTCACTCAGACAAAAATTTTCCTCTATATTTACTGACGCCAAATAGCACAGCAGGACGCACTAGGAATTACCGAATTATTTAAAGAGGTCCCAGGCAGCACTTTTAATTCAGTCTTATGATGCAAGTAGAAGATACATTCTCATAATCGAATAAGAGGCTTGGCCAACATCTCTCCACCTACCCACTCCCCTGTAAACTCAGCAGCCAGGCGTCTTTCCTGTTTACTTACCTATGAAGGGAAGTAAAATGCTCACTCTGTGTGCGCTCACTCTTCCTTATTTACACTGACCCATACAGGAGGGAGCCATTACGACCTTTCAGCTGTAATTCAATAAAAGTTCCGATCTGCATTTAGAAAAATAAATGGCCCGTGAGTGGAGGAATATTTTTCTCCCCCCGCTGGATTATGACAATAAACCGTTTTCTGTGTTGGGGCAAAAAGTGCGGGGGTGGATGGGGGGGGGGTGCGGGGGCGGTTTGTGGGAAGAAGGCACCTGCTGGTTACTGGAAAAGACGCCGTGTACCACCACCCTGCGGTTTGGATATTTATTTCTCCGGGCCTTAATGGTTAGGAACGGCGAGCAAATAATAGGTGTAGCAAGAACTTCTCTTTTGCTTCCAGGAGTGGAGAAAGTTGTAATCCTCTGGGTAAACACAGGCTGTAGTCATCAGAGAAAAGGAGAGGTCAGTCTGGTAACCTCAGCACTTGTGCAGCAGTCCACTAACGGCATAAAAACCTCAGAGAAACAACTGAAAGAAAAAAAAAATTTGCGTGCCCACATAATGGAAGATTCACACATTTCACATTTCACACATTTGCTCTGACCCACCTGGAATCTTAATTGTAATTCAGGGGAACTCTGTGCGTGCGTGCGTGCTTAGGGGCAAATGCACTCATTTTTGCACATAATCATGTGTGAGCTACTATGCACGGAGGTGTGAACGCAGAGCCGTTTGACACATCTGCTGGCGTTGCACTGATGTATGTGACAGCAGCAGCTTGTCTTCCTTTCCCACAGTTTTGCGAGGCCCCCACCTTTCACCCAGCACCTCGCTACTTAGAGCAACCTGACTACCACGTAGATGCAAGCATGAGCACGCGCGCGCACACACACACACACACACACGCAGATGTGCACAACAACCTCTTTCACCATTTGAGCTAAAATAACACACTCAAAGCAGCTTATTGCTTTAATATGATCTGTCACCGGAGCCAAATAGGCCTTCTGTGCACAACAAGGCCAAAGAAGCAGCAGCAGCAGCAGCACTGAGAAATCTGCAAAGTGTGCAGACAAGCAGCCAAAAGGCCTGAAAAACAGCCCCGCTCATATCACCCCCAACACGCCTCAGCTCCTGAGTAGAAGACAGTTACACACACACACACACACACACACACACACACAGAGTACAGAAAGGCAAGACAAAAGAAGGATGATTGCTCACAATGTGCTACGGGCCTTGTTGTATTGTTAGAGAATCCGGGTGCATTGGGCCTTATTTTGGCACCCCCTCATCCTCCTTGCCTGCCTCAACCTGCCTTGCTGCAGGGCTGTCCTTGCGTGGCACTGCTTCTGTTACACACACACACACACACACACACACACACACACACACACAGCACTTTATCCCCTTATCAGAAAAGGAAGGCATTGCTCTTTGCTCAAACAGTCTCATGTAGCAACTTCCGTTGTGAGCAGCTTGTGTTAGGCCTGCGAGGGGGATTTTCACAGCGCTGATGTCCCGAGAGACGGGCCGATGCATCTGCCTCAGGGACCAGACGCTCCCCCAGCTGCGGCCGTAGAGGGTGATAAAAGCGTGCCGCAACTTTTGTTGATGTCCCTCCGAAAGCCCAAATAATGTTTCCACAAAAAAGATGTTTATGATTGAGACTTCAACTCACGCTTAGTTTATGTCCTGAGAAATAGTTTGTGCACTCACTTCCTGATAATGATAGAGTTGTTAAACCCCAACACATTTATTCATAAAGACTTTTGTTATGTAAATGAGTTTAAGGCAGTGTGATGTCTGAGTCTGGCGAGCATCGACTCATTTAAGGCCCAGACGAGACAGCCACAATCACCAGCCATGGGTAAAACCCACATCCTTCAGGGTCAGCCTCAAAACAAGAACTTTGATTTGCCCCACTGTAAATACCCAATGGTGTGATTGGTGGCCTTGGGAAGCACAGAGCCAAACACACTGCTGCAGTAAAGTGTTTTGAGCCGCGCTCGTAAGAGAACGAAAAGGGAAGTGCACGAAAAAGGGTGGCAGGGTGGGAACACGGGGGGGGGGGGGTTCGGGTCCGCTAGAGAGGAGGAAGAGGAAGACAGGTGTAGAAGGTTTTGCTCAACACATGTTGAAACGTCCTCCGTGTCTGTTGAGGGCAAACGGAAGTTTGCTCGCAGGCAAGTAGGGCCCCACTGCAACATGTGTTCAACTGTCACCCCGCGTCGCACCGTCAGGTTTCAAAAGTCAGATAAGGATGCAGCTTGTTTTCATATCTTTTCAAGACTTAAGTTTCAGCGCATTGACACAAACAACACGGGCTTCCCTGACCTAAACGCTGCGGTGTTACTGAAATGATTCATTAATGCAACAACAGCAACAAAAAACTAGAAGCTCACACAGCTGCCATTTTGTGTACTTGCACCAGACTCGGGAGTGCTCCTTACACTACCCAAACATTTTTTGTATGTAATCCAATCCCATGCATACATAGACATTACAGTCCACACATAGTTTTCACTGCGATACATGCACTCCACATTAATTCTAGTCTGTTATCAGGGGCCTATCAAGTCCATTTATACGATGAATACAAATATTTACACTTCAGATATATTCAGTGCAGAGCTGGGTCACAGCCAAAGCACGTATTGCCCTTTGCCGTTCAGATAGAGTTTCACTTTGTCCCTGAAAAAGAACCCAGCCCTTAACTAAAAAGAGCTTGTGTTTAATGTGCCTCCCCGCGGACGGCAACATATGTTTCTTTCTTTAAAGGAGGCAGAGACAGGCGGGCAGAAAAGAGAGGAGAAGTAGAGAAAAAAGTGCGGGGCTGAAGAAGGAAACAGGTCGTGCTGGGTGATCGTTCAGCTGTGGCATCGCGTTAAAGTCCTGGCAGTCACCTCGCTGAGCAAACACTGTCTCCTTGTTGAGCTGATACGGGTTTTTGTGGAGGGGAGGCCGCGCAGAGCTCGACACGAACGAGCAGAAACAACCACGCGCCGTGTGAGGGAGAACAAAACTTTGCACTTTTTGCCCGATTTACACCTGAACGTACTTCTGAATGCTTCAAAGCGCAGATACAAAAGAGCAAAGCAACGCTGCAGCGGAGATAAAACACTATCAGGAAATAAACACACACACACACACACAACAAAGCAGGGCTGGGAACGGCACACCCATTTCTTCAAAACTCAGCCATCGCCTTTCACTACATTGTTAATACCAGACATTTTATATCAAGCATTTTATTTGTTCTTCACAGACTTCCATAATGCTTTCAGATGATGCGACCACTACTCTGAGAGGAGGCTAGTAAATCTACAGCCTTTAGCATCCACTTTCAGCTCTGGATGCATATTGAGCGCTGCCGTTTAGGCCTCATGTGTGCATTGCCTCCCATCTCCCTGCTCTATCTTGTGGTTATGATATCATAGAGAGAAAAACAAAGGCATTCTTTCCTAAGTGCACACTGACACATTAAATATTCATCTGACCACAGAAACCCCTCTGAAATGGGGCCGACGTGGAGCACCGGCACCCCTCTGGAACCTCCTAACCCTGCAGAGTAGAAGTCAAATGTTGGCAGTCGGGCTTCACGCAAAGCAGCTATAGCTGGGGTCAGCTGGCCAAGGAGACCATTCTGGCTCCTGTGTGCACGGCGTTTAGGCAGCTATTAACATTTTTCTGCAGGGAGCAGCGCCATTTTCTTTCAGCAAGACACCTGTCACGCGCAGGCCAGGAATGAGGTGGCAAAATAATTAAAGGTGTCACAGAGAAACTTTGAATTCCTCAGAACTCAGGTGACACTGAGACTCTTGCCCTCCAGCAACATCTTAGTCTAGTTCACCTCAAAACAGCTACAATTAAAAAATCAGCAGCATGTGTGCGTGCATGCTGCCCTCCACGCTGCAAATGTGCTCCTGAGCAGCACTCCAACATCTCACCCGCACGGTGCTTGACGCGTATGAAGCCGTGCATCGGGCGAACGCGCGGGTGGGAGTTCAGCGCATGAAAAACACATGAACGCAGTGGACACGTTTCATTGTTTTTAACACTCAGTTTAGCTTCAGCTCTTTGTATGTTATAATTTTGATCTGCTTTGCAGCCCGCAGGCCTGTCGTAACACGTGTTTTTGACGCTGCCCCCCCCATCTGACAGCAGATGCTCTCTGCAGATCCGAAGCTGACAGAGGCCCGCCGACAGAGGCCTGCAAATGCAAAAGAGACAGTTAGACAAGAAGTAAAACTGAGAAGAGGTGGAGAAAGTTTCAAGCCACCTCCCAGTTGGTGAGCAGCGGTAACGGCCTGGGTTAACGAGCTCCAGGTCTTGTTCTAATGATGCCGCTGCTGCTCCCTCCTTCCAAAAATCAGCCTCTCACAACCCACTAAACCCCCTGCTGGAAGCTGTGAACAGTGTGGCACTAAAGTGTCCTTGCCAGCTGGAACCGGGCCACACAAGTGTGTGTGTGTGTGTTTGTGGGCAACTGAATGATCACTTTCATCCCTAAAGAGCCAGCCGATTCATCTCAGACCACCACTGGCCACAGGAAAACTGACCAATTATCATTTTTTTCCTCGTGCTGTCTGTCTTTTTTTCCAACCGGTGAGCAGTGGGATGTATCATTTCCCTGACCTCAGCCGTTTGAGGTGGTGTAAATCTCTTAATAACTACACAAGGACACATATAGAGGCTATATTTGGAGGGCTGCTTCCCCTGGCCGCCCCTGCTCTGGCCTGGAACAGACAGTAGCCACAGTGTCTATGTGGGTTACAGAGCCTGGACCAGGCGCTGTGTGCGTGTGTGTGTGTGTGTGTGTGTGTGTGTGTGTGTGTACCCTGGCTTCTAATCCTTCCATCAGAGTTTAAAAAGAAGGCCACATGTGGATAAAAAAGATATCACAGAGTGCGCGAGAGCGTCCGATTCTCTCCGGGATGTGTTCCTGCGTAACGGCACGGAGCAAAGTGGCAGGCCAGTGGGTGGACTCACACTCACACACACACACACACACACACCGTCTCTGCTCGGGAAAACAAACAGCTGCAGGACTGCTGTCTCTGCTCCGACAGATTAGTCATGACTGACTCTTTTTTTCTCACACGTAAAGTTTCATCTAACTGCTAATGAGTGGATAAAGAACAAGCTCGGAGAGCAGGGATTTCAATTTGAGTGCCTGCTTGTGTTCACATTATGTCGGTGCGTCAGCCCCCCTGCATATGGCTGCACGTGTGTGTGTACCGTGGAGGGGAGGGGGCTTCGAAGCCTGATATTTCTATATAGTTCGTAGTGGGCACAAACAAATGGACAGAGCGGTAAATGAGAGGAAACTTTACCCATGGGTCAGCCTCACAGGGAGGAAATATTCCCATGGGTCAGTGGAGAGAAAGAACGGGCAAAATCCATATTGGTCCGTCTGCCTTGCCCCCTTTATATAGTGATAAAATATTCAAATCCAGCCATTACTTCACATTAGGCCACTCTGTGGAGATACCAGGGAGAAAACCACAGAATGTATACATGCCGGTCCACACACAGTTTTGGTGCATTGATAGTTACATTAAAATGTCTTCCCCCCATTAGAAGCGTAGCCCTCATCCGCACTCACGGCCGACATTTAAGGTGTGTTCACATGTGTGTTTGTACATGGGTGTGTCTGCATTAAAGGCACGATCAGAGGATTTTTTTTCTCTTCTCACCATTTTGCCTGAACGGGGCATCAAAGTGATACGGCTGCTAAACGTGTCTGTTAGTTTCTGAGGCCTGGATTAAGGAAGCACTGCAGAAGTGCTTCACTGCTTAGAGTGAATTCTCACCTCCTACACACAGACACACACACAGACACACACACACAGCTTTCTTTCTCTTTCTCTTCTCCTCGTTATGTTTAAGAGCGATGACTATATGGTCTGGTAACCTCGTCTGGATGTTTCCTTCTGACTAAGTGCTGTGTCAGTCAGACCTGGATTGGCGTGGGTGTGAGTGGGGGGGGTATCGGGGCCAGATACACTCACTTTTTCTTTGACGCCAGTTAAAAAGATTAAAACCACCCAATTCCTCGTGTCCTCGGAGAAGTGCGGCAGTTCGTAGTTTATTATATGTTGGACTTTAGGTTCACAACAACATTCCTCCGGTAATTATTTTCAACCACTTACACCGCCGTTATCTGCGGGTGACGTGGCAGCAGGTGCAGCTTGTGCAACATTTAGTGTCTAGCCAATGTATTTCAAGGTCTGCTGACATCCTAATAATATTTTCGTGTGTGGAAGCTGAAAACATGGTGACGGTGTCTCTCTCTCTCTCTCTTTGTATAAATGAACTGCAGTGAAGCACACTGATGCTCGTCACAGTCCAGGCCAATTTTACGCTAATTACAGTTCAGACAGGAAACGCTGTGATGGCAGGAAGTGTCGAAGCCGCCGTGCTTCAGAATGAAATTAGGAAATTTTCTAATAGGACTCTTGTTATTGTTTTTGCTATTTTTGTACAATCCTGGCAGCACGTGCCACTTTCCAGGTTGTGTAGGAGCTAAAATTTGCACGTTGTTGATTTTTCACCTCCTTGTGTCTTTCTTTTCAGGGCACAGAGTGAAGTTAGAAGACCCCCAGAAGATGCAGTTCTCAGACAGGCTGTCAGAGATCGAGCGCTACCAGCGGTCTATGAGGATAGGCCCAGGGAACGCTAATCCCCGCCAGATCCACCAACCCCACCTCGGCACCACGCCAGGTAAGGAGGAGCACTGATCCGTCAGACTACAACCGACCAACTTTCACATCTCTTTTAAAAGCAGCGGTTCTGAAACTGCGTGACGCTGAATGAGTGTTTTTGTTCGTAGGGAAAATTCACGAGGCTTTCATGCTGAACTTTATTCTGTCACAGTTCAGCTTTGGACCCTTTTTATAGACCGCTTTAAAACCATTGGTTGTGGGTTTTTGGAGATATCTACTGTGGAGCTTTTGGACTTCTCTTTAGTATAAGCGCGCGCGCACACACACACACACACACACACACACACACACACACACGGAAACCTCAGCATCTGTATCTAATGTGACCATGTGACAGATTGTAAACATCCACGGTGACCAGCGGAGTCCTGGGGCTCAGGAGGTAGAGCAGGTCATTTACTAACCCGAAGGTTGTAGGTTCAATTCCTGGCTGCTGCAGTCTGCATGCCAAAGTATCTTTGGGCAAGATGCTGAACCCTGAGTTGCTCCCGGTGTGCTCATCGCAGTGTGATTGTATGAATTTGTGTATAAAGTGCTCATGTGAAGTAGAACCACTCCATGACAGATCGATAGAAACTAGTTCCTGCTTTCATGAAACATAAAGTAAACTCTGTATGTTTTTATGAGTAACCGGAGTTTTTCACATGTCTCCTACACATATTCAGCAGCAGGCACACATCTGTACAGCCTGTGTCTCCAAAAGTGAGCAGGTCACACCAAACTGATTTAGATGGATTAATAACTAGTGGCCAGTGGTGGATTATGTCCCTCTTAATTGGGGATGAATTTAACTGCAGCTACTAAGAACCAAATGTTTCCTTTAATGAGCCAAACATATTTAGTTGAATTTGGCCAGAGAACTCTGTAATGTGAATCTGTCCGTGCTTCAGCACAGCACATGCTGTTCACCTGGTGCGACACTGAAGCCAAGAGCCCCTCATGTGTTCCACTGATCTGAGAGCCGTTCGAGGGGAAGCTCGCGTCAGCTTTGTCCCCGGATGCCCTGTGTCGGTGGGTCTGGGCCCCACAGTGCGCGGGGTCGAGTCGGCAGCCAGGTGGCACGGCTCCCGCTGCCAGCCGAGCTTGGCCGAGGTGCTGAAGCTGGCCTCCGCGCTCCGCACTGCTACAGCCTCAGGAATGTAGCAGCCTTCTGCTACCTTGGCAATCACGTCAGTCTCAGTCTGTCCGAATGTGCGGGGGTGGGGGGAGCTGAGAGTCAGACAGAGGCGGTGCAGAACGGAGGGGAGGAGGCTGTGTGTCAGCTGTGGACAGCTGCGTGGGTGAGGATGACTCTTCACTCTTCTTCTGAGCCTTTTTAACAGGAAGCACACATGCCTGAACGCAGACTTCTGCCCACTCTCTGGTTCTCATGCTGGCTAATGAATCTCATTACCTTTGTGTCAGCACGCTGCTGTGTACAGGAGGGCTTGTTTGGGAGCGCTGAGCCGTGCGTGGGTGGAACTCTATCAGTGTGTCTGAGCTGTTTGGCCTTGTGCTTAGCTCAGCCAGCACTGAGTCACCGGTTTGGGCCTATCTAACAGCTGACGGCAGAGAACACGGGGTCTCTCACCCCGCTCCTCTGTGTCCTTACTTACTGCTGATATCGACTCTGTTCCCTCACACAGCACGGACCCAGAGGAAAACATGTCAGCCATTTTAGAAACATCATCAACCGGTTATGTTGAAAATAAACTTCAACACAATACAGCCGCTGCGAGGATAGGTTTCTGACGGTTCAGGGTTTGGCGTGCGCGCCGCAGGTTGCCTGCCAACACCAAGACCCCTGCAGCAAGGCTTCAAGTTTCTGACTTGAATACAGGGCATTGGGGGGGGGGCGCTCCGACCGGCGGGGAGAGGTGCACAGACACGGTCCAGACAGCAGACGAAGCGCTCGGCTCTCGTCTGCCTCTCACAGGATTAGGGCAGGAATTAGAGCATCATAGGCTCGCCAGGCTTCAAAGGGCTACAGCGTTGCAACACACATGTACACCGAGAGCAGACACAACACGTTAACATCGCTTGGAAGTGTCAGAGAAGTTGGAGGCCTTGAGCTCCACGTCGCAGCTGCCAGTGACTGGAGGCTGCCTATAAGAAGCGTATGTGAGTGAGACAGACGAGGGGAAGGGCTGTAAAAACCACACACCTTAATCTGTGGTATTACCATCATGACGGCATACCGCAGGGCAAGAGTGGTAAAATAATTAAATAACAGAGGAGAGAGCCTTTCTCCCTCCCACCTCATCCATCTGCCGGCTGAGCGGCGGCCTGTGGATGTATGCAGTGGCACGGATCCCACGGAATCACGCACAGACAACAACACGACAGCATTACAAGCAAAGCTCAAACAAAAATAGACTTGTTGTAATAAATCCCATCCAGAGGCACAGGGAGGTGTTTACGTATCAACAACACACATGTCTCTGCTTTCGACGCTCCCCGCCAGACGCTGGTGTACTCTGCAGAGACTTTAAGTCCCGGAGCCTGTTTGTTTGAGAACTGCCGGCTGATAGATCGCCCATCAGCATGTTACAATTAAATGGATTCCCTTCTTGCTCTTACAAAAGATGTTTTCCATTATCCGAGGCTGGAACCTCGCATTCCCCCACCTCGAAGATGGCTAAAAAAAGAAAGCACAGTGTCACCCTCCTCCTAAAGCCTCCTTGCTTCACATTGTTGTCTGAGCCATGAAATACTGTCTCAGTTTGGTCGTCAACAGGACACGTCTCCAGACATCTGCTACCATTGGATTCTTAAATCACACCGAGACAAAGATGATTGCACCATAAGCACACTGAAAATAAAACACACACGCACACGCACACACACACACACACACACACACACACGCCGTTCCGTGCTAGTGTTGCAAGCTCTCTGCTAGTGCCCCAGACAGACAGGGTAATTAAGAGCTCATTACAGTACATGCAGTGACAGGATCCCTGCGCGCTGGCAGACGCTACACTCGCTGCTTGTTTTTGTTCTCGTGTCCACAGGTAAGCCTGCTAGACATGTGGAATGATTCTCAGCTCGGGTGGAGGGAGCGTGTGTGTGTGTGTGTGTATGTGTGGTTGGAAATGCCGCACATACACTGCTGGTGCAGTCAAGCGAATCTGACACTCAGACAATCAAGTACTAAATTGTTATTCTGGTTTTCAAAACCTCAAGTGAGGTACATGTGTATACTATGTGTACCTGTGGGTGGCAGTTTGGGTCCCCCCCCCTCCCTCCTTCTTCTGATACAGAATGTATTTGAAAACATTTACAGTCTTAAGGGAAGCAAGCAGCTGATTGAAATTTTGATTTATATCAAAGTGAAAAGTGGAAAACAGATTCCAGTTTCACCCTAATCCGTTTTAAAAGCAGACAAAACCCAACAAGCCCTTGGCAGCGCCTCTAACAGCCAGCCGAGAAGAAAGACGCTCTTTTAACTTAAATGTGTTTTAACAGTCAGCGAGGAGGGAAAAAAGAAACGGAGCACCAATTTAATCAGCCAAAAAGAAAGTCCTGGCACTTCTGAGGTGGTATCACTTAACATGTTATTTGTTCCAACACCTGTGTGTTCCTCTCTGAAGATGAATATCAGACACTAGCATAACGTTCCACCATCGAGTCAAGTGCTCGGGGCTTTGATGACAGCCCAAACGCAGTGTGTGTGTGAGTGTGTGTGAGTGGGGTGGGGGTGATGCTGCTGGGAAAAGAAAAACAAACTGCTCAATCTTGCAGATCTACTGCATTACTCACTATATTTTTACCCAGGAAGTTCTTCCCTATTAGTGACTCTTCTATGAATCTTGGCACCTCTGGCGTCACGCTGCACAACTGGCGCACATCTGCTGCAGCTCCGCTCTGGCAGGCCTGCTCGGTGTGTTCGGGCTGCGGCCTCTGAGCTGGACTTCACTTGGGGGGTGGGGGGGAATGTTTTTTTGTTTTTTTTAAAAAAAAAGGTCCCGTTTGATGGAGGACCAGCCCGATCCAGCCGGGCCCCCTCCCTGCTCGTCCACAGTGACCACACTGTTTACTTCACATAAACAAGCTGATCGCCCCCCCCCCAGGTTCGAGGCAGCTCTCTGCTACTGCCGCAGCTGAGAGGCTCACACTAATTCACACGTCCAGGATGACATGATCAGCCAATTAGAAGCCAGAGCGAGACAGGAAATTAGCGCCGTCAGGTAGCTGTGGTGTAGCCATCACAGCTCGTTGGGTTCCATGCGGACTTCTGCCAAACCCGAGCAGGAAGCTGGCCCTCCGAGGCAAAGGCAACGAAAGGGAGCGGGAATCTGGAGCAGTCCTTTGGACCCTCTGTTTTACTTCTGCACTCCACTATTTACATAATATGTCAATGGCCGCCACATAGTTTATTTGCTATGGTGCCTGAAAGCTTCACTTGTGGTTACTCTCTTTTGTGACCCTGGGATGAATAATTCAAACTGAAAATGTTTCTTTTCTGCAGCAAAAAAAAAAAAAAGTCTTTTGAAGCCCTGGTGAAAAAAACAAAAAAAAAAACAAAGAAAAAGAGAAGTGAGAGCGAGATGTTTTTTACCAGACTCAACTGTTTGTGTAAGTCATAATTTCACATCAGAGTCAGGCTGAGTTTTACATTTCAGCAATTACAGAAACTCCATGTGTGCCGTGAACAGTCTCTATTGAGTCTGGGGAGAGGGGAAGGGCCGAGCTCTGAAAGAGAACATAGGATTTTTCAGCCCATGTGTTTGTTTTTGCTCACGTTATAAGTGAGGGCTCAAAAGACATATCAAATGTCCCACATAGCTGAGCCAAGGCCGTGTTCCTCCCCTCTCTTACACGCTCCTTCTCTCTCCCCCTTCCCTCGCTGGCGTCTCACTCGCTCTCTCACATTCTCTCCCTGTTGCGACGCCTCAGGCCTCAGAGAAACAGGAAGCCAGCACAAGGACCAGCATTCACTGTGTCTCAATGACACGCTTCATTACGGCGGGCGCATTGCATGTCTCACAGGCGTTGCTGGATCCGGAGTCACGAGGATGGACGCCATTTTGGCTCTAACATCTTCTCGCCTCCTCTTTTCATCAGCAGCAGCACTTCAGCAGCAGCACGTGTGTTTGTGCGCGTCCTCTCCAGGACTACGCGGGCACCACCCCAGAGCTTCTCATTAGTGACGCGGCCGCCGCGTCTTCCCATTTGAGCGGCCGCC
Organism: Pterophyllum scalare; assembly: GCA_024447675.2. Classification (NCBI taxonomy): domain Eukaryota; kingdom Metazoa; phylum Chordata; class Actinopteri; order Cichliformes; family Cichlidae; genus Pterophyllum; species Pterophyllum scalare. Next base: position 89,345 of record JAMQGT020007750.1, on the reverse strand, counting down.
TTCCCCGCTCCTCAGCTCCACCCAGGGGGCCGGCCCTCTTATTAACAGGGGTAATCTGTGCCCCTGGTATTGACGTTGTGTGCTGGCCAATCAAAATATTTGAAGGAAATGTTTATTTTCTTGAGCGAATCGCACCAGCTGCTTGCAAGCCTTTCTGAATAAGACCATTTATGTTTAAGAATTTGCCATTGTGAGGCACAGCGCGGGACCTCTCAGTGACTGAGTGCTGATTTGGGCCTTTGCAGAGGAAGTGGAGGAGCTCCAGGGGAAGCAGAGATCGTACACTAGTTAAGCCCAGTGTGGCTATAGGTGAACAGCCCAGCACCACCCTCCTCTCTGCCTCTGGCATCCCTCTCCATCCTAATTGCTACTACAGGATGCTGGGAGAGGGAGGGCCGAGTCACGCTGAGGTTAGATGGCTGATTGATGCAGTCATTAAAGGTAGACAATATGAGAAAAATGTGGCAGCATAATATGCATTTTTCTGGCTGTATGTTGAAAATATTTACATACATTTGATGAAAAAGTCTTAAACAAGCTGTAACACTATCCAGAGGCATGCGGGCTACATTTTTGCACAGCACATGTGCCGAGGCGGCCCACAGGGCTTCGTGCACGCCGTCATGTAACAACTGCACCGTCTCAGACCAAGAGCAAACAGCCAGCTGTTTGTGCTGCGGTGTGACCGTCGAGTGCGAGGCAGGGTCCCACGCGTTGGGCCAGCAGCTCCTCAACCCTCCTCAGCTTCCTGACAGCTTGGCTGGATAGGCTTCACAGATCTCCGCAGCCCCTCCAGCGTCTCGTCTGAAAGTCCCAAAAATATCTCATGTGCACCCATCGAGCGTGTTTTTCCATGCTCGGTCTCACTGTGGTGAGAAAACCGCCCCACCTCTTCCCAGCCTTCGCTGCTCAGTCAGCAGAGGCCAACCTGTGACAGGAAAACATCTCCAAATGTCCACATGTCAAGACAGCTCTGCCCAGTCTGTCAAGAAGGCTTTTCTGGATCGTGTTTTAAATTGTTGAGGCGCAGGCGGTGACCTCCTCACCCTGCACAAACACACAACTCACATCAAATCCCAGAATTTCTCTGCTGACTTGTTTCTAAAGTGCAGATCCTCACATATTGCTCTATTTGTGTGTGTTATTCCAGCCCTGTGGCAGGAGCAAATGGACACCCCCACTTTGAAGACCTGCAAGGTGGAGGAGGACCTGAGACCATGGCCAGGTGAGACACTGCACGTCTTCCTAACCTAACTTTTAACGTGACAACTTTCCAAATCCAGCCTGACAAGGGGCTTTACAAAAGCCGGGAGGAAAGTTAATTTGGAATTCCAGGGATAAAATTCCCAGTGCATGAGTTATATGAATAAAATAAAGCAGGTCGACAGTTAGCAGGACCCTGTCTGAGCATCTCAGCCTGCACACTGGTTGGTGAGGGGTCAGCAGTTTCAGTACACACACTAAGCCTGTATGCTCCCTTTTCACGGTCCTTGTAGGAAGTCTTGCCATTACACTTGATACTCAATTAAAGACCATAAAACTAATCTAAGGAAAAAAGCAACCGAGGCCGTTTGCCGGCTGCCAGCGAGCAGCCTGAAGGGTGAAGTCGCTGTAATGAAAGTGCGAGCAAGAGTGCAAAATGCAGCCGAGATCATAAGTCTTTAAAAAACATCAACATCATCAGGAAACTTGTTTTTTTGTGCGTTTGTTTTTCCTGACGGGGAGAAGCTGGAGAGGCGTTCACAGGCAGGGTGTGCCATTCACTCCAACAGTTTTAGTGTGTCTGGGTTTGCCTGTAGGGCCCCGCTACATCTCAGAGCATTCCCGCCACCATCCCGCCTGCTTTTTCCTCCTTTCCTCCTTCATCTCCTTTCCTTCATTTGTTTCCTGGCAATTTCAATCAAACAGCCCCCCCCCGCCGACAAACCACCGCTCCACACCAGACGTGCTGACTCATCTGCTCACACTGTGATGAAGACACAAAAAGACTTTTAGATGTGGAACTGTGAGGCTTAGCTCTCTTTTCTGCAATTAATGAGACACAGAAAAGAAGAAGAAGAGAAGTGCTTTCAGCACTGAGACGGTGGAATTACAACGTTACTGTTCGTGCAGGAGTAAAATGTGAACTACAGTGATCACCATCCGCCATAATCCCAATAACTGGCCCAAGGTTAGCAAACACGTCACAGCAGTAGCTTTCCGAGTGAGTATCAGGTCTCTCGTGGAAAAGGATTTACTTAACAAACTAATGTTTTAATCATGTCACCTTGTGTGTCGATGCATTAGGGAAATTTCAGGGTTTTTGTAATCACAAACTTCTTCTTCCCTTGCTTGTGTTGCATGTCACAAGTTGGGAACATGCAAAATCCTCTGCGCTCACATGATAAAGTGCTAACGCGGATGAGGCTTTGGGGCTGTTGACCGTGTTGCTGCAGTACAGAGGTGATCGCCATTTGCATCCGACACGATGCTCCGGCCCCACGGCCTCGGCACTTAAACAAACACCTGGAGATCATTTGTGTTCATTTGGGTCTCCTATTCTGCAGCGCCGGCCCCGCTGTGGAGTTATGTCACCCTGTCGTCATCGCGTCAGCAGTGACTGCACATCCTCGCAGCATGCACTGCTCAGACCCCAAGAACCAGGCGAAAGACTTCAATCCTGTCCCCTGAATCCAGGGTGCAGCTGTGCCTTTTCAGGGATCATATCAGAAAATAAAAGACAGGAAAACAAACTTACTCCACAGCCCAGCGGCTCCTTCCACGGAGCTGCGCCAGCCTCTTTTTTTTTCCTCCTTCCACTTATTTGCCTGAGACACCATTCCCTGGGTGCTGGCCGTCACAGTTTGCATCACGCCTGTGTAAACATTTCACAGGTGAACGCCTCGATTTGCATCCCCCCACACACACACAGACACACACACTGTCAGCCACCACATTCGAGCACACACACACACACACACACATATAACCCCGTGCACGATTACACACACAGATGTGACCGCCTCAAACCTGCCCTTATGTTAACAACCAAAATCAGTTTCTCCCATACGCAAATGAGACAAACCTCCTGCCATTTCTGGGTTACACGCTTGAGTGTGGACTAGAGGACTTCTTGACCCAAGTAGAAAGGAGGAGGACTCCGCCCTTGGCACTGCAGAATTTAAAATGAGCACGCCACTGCACTTCAGAGCTGAAGGAGGAACGAGAGCGCTGGAACACTGTGTTCTCTATAAAAGCGCCGATTCCCAGCTACCCGATTCATAGACCAGAAACATCACACACTGTGCTAGCTAGCCCTCTGGGGTCCATCCCTTATCCTGTCCCTGCAATTTAGTCAACACGTTTCAGATGAGGCTAATGGAGATCATGTGTGGTGCTGTGCCGTGGAGCTTACAGGCAGCAAGTACTAGGCTCAGTTAGGAAGACCCTCTCTGCCAAAGATACACCACTGTTACCACAGCCACAACAGCAAACCCTGTACTTATACTGGGTGGGGGAGGGTGGGGATGCAGTAAGGTATGCAACACAGTCAAGAGGGAGAAAAAGCAGACTGCAAACTCGGCTTCTCAATTACAGGACAGTTTGTTTAGCCCTCTCCTCCAGAGGGAGCTACTGTACTATACCAGACTGCTCAGGGCTCACAGCCAAAAACCTGAGACCGCTCGAGCCCATTAAGGTGTTGTGATAAGCGTCCAGTCCAGTTTCAGCTGACAGAACACAGGAGCTGATCCCCACCGCAGTTTAGCCAACACATTTCCACCAACTTCAATTAAATGGAGATCATGTGCAGGGTGGGCCTCAGGAGCCAGAGCCATCATGTCCCCACGCCACAGAACCCCCCCCCCCGGTTTCACCCCGAAGCCTAAATTTAGCGCAGAGTGGGACAGATGAAGGGACAGACATGGAGGGAGAGGGAAGGGAAGAGGGAAGGGAAGAGGGAGCAAAAGCTTTGTGAGAGTCCGGTAGGATTTAGCAGGCTGACTCCACTTCACCCGAATCAACAGCAGCTGAGGGCTTGGATTTTCCTCGCCTGAAATCAGATACAGAGCCCGACTCCTGTGCCTGGTAGACTCTGGAAAAAGAAATAGCCCCCCCACCACCACCACCACTACTAGACTCCCTCATCTCCCCCCCCCCCCAAAAAAAGAGGAAATTCAACTGCAGCAATGTGTTGCTGGAAAAAAAAACCCCAAAAAACAAAGAGTATAACTGGGGCCATGGAAATTGCAAAGGAACTGATTTTTTTTTGCAGCTGAAAATGGACCCAGTTCTCCACACATAGGGAAAAGACATTTCAACAAGACCGTGGCACGCAAGTTTGGCATTCTCCCCCCTCGGGGCTGTGGCGTGCAAGCGCTTGCTATTTCACAAATACAAGCTTTCTTCTCTCCACCATCCAAATCCACATTTTTACACTTGAAGTCATGTGGGCACACTGGACCCATGAAAGCCACATGTGAGCAAACATAACCACGGGCTGAGGTGCGTGAGTGTATGCGTGTGAGCACGAGTGGCAGGTGTGGATGGAGCGCACTGTAGATTCATAGGGTATGAGGAACTCGCGGCAGTTGTCGTGGCACATACCTAGATGAAGGAGTTTACGCTCGGAGCGTTCGCCCTGGCTGCAGGCCACCTTAGCATCTTCCAAAGAAAACACGCTCAACTGGCCAGACAAGGCTTAAAATTTCACATCTCTACCTGAGAATTATTAAGAAGGCAGCAGAGCCAAGATGGTAGCACACACTCCCCCCCCCCCATGCAGGTAATTTTCCTGGTTTCACCGTTTTGGTGAAATCAGTCAAACGCAGGCCGCAGGTATAAAACATGACGCAGAAACCTGGAAATTAACGGTCGCTGTACCAGGACTGCAACACGAATACGATGGGAGGTGTCAGTTTTCAGAAATCCAACAGGACCGTGAGCGGGTTCGTTTCCAAAGCTCCGGGTGTAAGATCAGCCAATAGCACTCCATCGCTAAGTGAGCGGGGAAATATGGTGTTTGAGTTACTTGGTGACAGTAGTGGCATCGAATCTCAGAGCACCGCGCCGCCAAGCCAAACCCTCCGGCAATATTTCGATTTCCCTTCTGCCAGCTGAATAAATTAGAACGTGTGCAGTGAAACGGCAGACATAACAGCTGGGTCCGGCGGCGCTCGGTTACCTGTGAGATTACACTTGGCAGTTACTCTGACAGGTCCTTGACTGTGATACACATTAGCTTAGATATTCAGATAGAAACACAGTTTCTCTCCCTGCATCCCCTCCTCCATCTTCCTTCTGTCTCTCTCACTGTCTCCGATTGTGACCGTCCGCCTCTGCCACCTCAGTATGATTTATGACGAGTTGCGCAACGAGCCATCGGTGTTTATACAAAGCACCCCTCAGCACTGACAATGGCCCTTTTCATGCCTCTGAAAAAGACAGAAAACTGTATGTTGGTCCTTTTGAAGCAGTGGTGGGGGTGGGGGAGCTGAGGGTAGGGGGGCCTTTTCATAACTTCAGTCTTGTGCATGGGGCTGTGGGATGATGTGCTGTCAGTGCTTGATGACTGTTATTAAGTAAAGAAATGTCTCAGTTCATTACTTTGAGCAAACATTTCCATGCACCAGTATATCATAAGAAATATGAGCTCAGAATTGGGGGTCTGGGGAGATTTGCAGTTCTGGAAATGTGGGTCATTTCTTTAGAATAACAGAAAAGAGAGATCTCTGATCCCCTCTTTTCATAATTGCGAGAGCAGTCTGAATGTTTGCTGGCTCCTTCCAACCTTTTGTTTCTTTGTTTTTGGAACAGCGACCACAGAGCTCTTCCAGCAGAGGACCACCTTCCCATCTCTGTCACCGCTGACCGACCCTCGCTTCTCAGATCCCCGCATGCACTACCCCGGGGCCTTCCCCTACTCCGCCAACTCCTCCAGCACTGGCATTAGCGGCCTTAGCATGTCAGCCTCTACTAGATACCACACCTACCTGCCACCGCCCTACTCAAACAACCAGTCCCAAAACTTCCAGTCCAACTCTTACCTGTATTATGGCACAGGCTCTGGATCCTACCAGTTCTCCATGGTGGCTCCGGGGAATAGCGGGGGCGAGCGCTCTCCTACCCGCCTACTGTCCTGCTCGGGGGCTACAGGCACTGGCGGGACCAACAGCCTGATGAACCCGGGCCTAAACGCCCAGAGCGAGGGCGTGGAGGCCGAAGGCAGCCACAGCAACTCCCCCACAGCCATGAGTGCTTCAGGTCGCTTGGATGAATCTGTCTGGAGGCCTTACTGACTGGGGACAGCCAGCCAAGAAGAGAGGGAGGGGGGAAAGGAAAGAGGATGATGAACAAAAAAAAAAAGCTGAACACTGAAAGAAAAGAAAAAAAAAAGAGTAATGCTGCATGTTTGTCTTTTATTTCTCCGGCACTCGCTTTAAAGACATTCTGCTTTTACCAACTCTCTCAACACTTTGGGTTTTTTTTGTACATTTTTGAGTGAACTCCTGCACTGTACTGAAACAGGTGAAGAACCAGGACAGCCATACGAGGTGACACGTTACTCAGCAGAGAGCGTAAAACAAAAGAAGCCACGGTAACGTTTCAGGATCAGTCGTCGTATGCAGACCGGTCCTCATCAAAGGCAGATGAACAAAAGGCGGCGGAAGTGCGATCCGTCTGCACGGCCGACGGGCTGAAATTCCTCAAACGGACCCGGTCGGCGGGAGGAGAGGAGTCGGGCTGGATGTTTGCTCCGTGAGCGACGCCCTGCGAGGCGCGGCTGCGGCAGTCGTCCCGTTTTAAAGCTTTAATTTCTGTAAGATCTCAACATTGTAAAAAAAAAAACCACCCAGGGCTAGTTATGCAGTACCTTATTGTGTAATTTATTTTCCAAATGGACACATCAGCCTTTGGTGCCACGCTGTGCAGCAGGTGTTTCAACACAAATGATGCATTATTGAGAAAGGAAAGCATTTTACCTGTCAGGACTTCTTAAATGCTTTAAGAAATGAATTCTCCTCTGCTGTGTCATCGTGGATCATGTTTCAACAGGACAATGGCTGATATTTTGAGGAATGTATAAAGACTAAAGCAGAGGAAGGTTTATTGTTTTTGGTATGTTGGAGTCCTGTTGTCTCTACTCTCGACTTTTTCTTTGAGTTTCGCCTTCAGTCCCTTTTCTAAAGAAAAAAAAAGTCCCAGTCTGGTATTTTTAGGCTGAGACAGTTTACCTTTGATATTTATTTGAGCCAAAATTCGAGGAAATGTATGCATATACCCCAAATCCTTAAGCATTTCTCTCTACCTTCCCTTTTTTTATATAAATATATACAGTATATATATACCATGTTTTATTGTTAAGTATAAATTTGGAATTTGTGTAATATATTGCTACTAAATTATAAAAAAAAAAAACCTTTAATGTAATTTTTTTGCCTTCCAATGTAGCTTTGATGCACTAAAAACTTTTATTCCTGAGTGAACCATGCCCAGCAGCATCCGTCAGAGAGAGCTGTAATCTTTTAAATAACTTCCAAATTTCCATCCTGCGCTTAAAAAAAAAAAAAAGCCATTTGCTGGATTTTTTTGCACTATGTTTGAACTTTCATTTCTCTTTTTTTTTGGTTATATATTTACAAATATCTGGAAGCGTGCAGAGCTGAACGTGGCGCGTGCTCGCTGAACACTGCCCTTTAAATCTTTCGCCAAATAATTAACGATTTTGTGATCAGACTCACAAACGCATTCCTGCACCACAGGTGTGTGTGTGTGTGTGTGTGTGTACATTCCCCCTGTCCTGGGAGCCTTTCCCCTTTAGGTACACATGTGAGCCCCTGTTTCCATAGGAGGAGGAGGAGGAGAGTGAGGATGAAGGGATGGAGGGAAAAGGTGGGATCAGAGGGGTATCTTCTTACAACACCAAGGGCAGTTAAGCACGCACACACACACACAAAAAAAAAAAATCCCTTGTTGTGCACCGGTCCTTTTGTTCTAAATAATCAATGAGTGCTTTGAAGCCTTCGTAGCCCCTGGTCTAATTTACTGATCATCGGTGCCAGGGGCTCAGAGATCTGCCAGCTCTGCCTGCACAGATCATCCTGGCACGAGGTGCGCTAAAGATACCGCAGCTACAATAAGTATCAGGTATCCAGTATTTACCAGGAAAGTCTTTCACAAGAATGAAGATGATTAGCATTCATGACTCTGAAAGTTGGAGGTTTAGCCAAAAGTAAGCTTTCATTTCACAGTGAGAAGTGATCCAAAGAGGCTTGCATCTGCAGCTCAGGTAAAAAAAAAAAAAAAAAAGTTATGCAAGGTGTTATGTATACCCTCTGCCTTATTCCTCAGTTTTTCTAAATGATGATGTCTCATTCCTATGTCCCTTTGGCCTGTATATGCCTGAAAAACTTACTGTATTATAGGCAAAAATCATGCAGCTAGAGAAACCACCTACGTGCTGATATTTGTGTGGTTCCTTCAAAAACAAACAAACCAAAGATCTTCACGACTGCCTGTAATACTGTTTGGATGTTACTGATGGGGAAGATGTGTGGCAAAAAAGGTTTTTTTTTTAAATGTAAACCTAAGAAGCCAAAATGTACAAGTGTATTTTATTGTTTATTCAAGAGCACAATGTTACTATTTTTTTTCCTTTTTTAAAAGAATCCCTTTCCACCTTAGCAACATGTTTATTCATCGTGCTCTCTTCATCTCTCTTAAAGCTCAAAGCATGTACATCTGAAACGGATATGTTAATTTAAAAATCTCATCCATTAAGTAATATCAATAATGCTTCTATACTGAGTGCTTGTAAAGTTTGCCATAATGTAGTTTTTATTCATTTTAATTAAAAAATGTGTCTCACGTTTGTGTCCAAAGCAGCTTTTTTTCAAAAAAATATTTATTTGTTTAGGGGACCCGTTACTCTCACACTCGTCTGCAGCGTTGGATACAGGCTGAGGGTTAAAACACAGGCACATGTTTACGGTTCATCTCCAGCATCCAGCACACGTCACATCAGCTGAGAAATGAAAAAGGGGGAAAAAAAATAAATAAATAACCCATAAAAATTCATGGGACCCGATTCCATGCCAGCACATTCTGATCCAATAACTTCTTCAGCCTCATCCAGAAAATACCAGGCATGCCACCGCCCTCATCTCACAGCCTTGCAAGCTCATAGTTACTTTGTTTCCAATAACTCCCTAATAATTCCCCTCTCCTCTCCCATTAACGAAGCGCTCGCTGCCCGCTGCCCTCGCTGCTCAGAGGCCTGAAAACGCCTCAGCTGTCAGCACGGTGGGACCCCGACTGTAAATAAAATGCTGCTCAGGAATCCAGCACCGCCCTGGCAGCCTCCGTGTTAGCGCACGTCGGCACGTTGTCACTTGTTAAAAACAATACGGGAGAAGTCTGGAATGTCGGCAGCCTTTTTTAACCAGCAGCGCGGTTGCTAATTTATGCCCGCTGATGGCATCTGTTTGCCCCATTTGAAGCCGAGCCATAAGACTAAACACTTGAGATGCTACCTTGTGGGGTGGTCTGATTTCAGATGTGGTTAACCTGACACCCAATACCCACAGTTCTTCACTCTTTAACTAATGCCACCTGTTGATGCGCCATGAAAGGCTTTCACTTTGTTTTCCACTAATTTTTCACTCTTTTGTTTCCCCGTTCATGCTCTTGTGCGTTCTCTCTCTCTTTGTCTCTTTTGTCCTTTCTCCTCATTCAGCCCTCTCCTTTCCTTTGTGTGGCTCCTGCTGCATGTGCATGTCTGTGTCAGGCCTTCTATGGGGGCAGCGCTGGCAGAACAACAAAGCCTCAGGACCCACACATGCGGCCTTGATACACACTGTATTCAATTAACTCTGCACACTCGAAGCATTTCCACACAGACGCACACAATCCCCCGCCGACAGATCTCACACCAGCCCTCCACCCGGACAGCCCGAGCTCCGCTTCATGCTGCGAGTTCACGACAGCGCTTCCTCCAGGTCTCATCGTAGAGAAGCGCTCTGCCTCGCCCCTCGCTGATCCCCCCCCCACCACCACCACCACTCAGGAAGCACAAAGAGAAAATGATAAGCTTTCAATTAGGCCAGGCTCAGGGGAATTTTCCAGCTGTCTTCACACACTCTGTGAGACCCGACTCTCTTGTCCACATGTGTGGAGCAGAGAGGCTCTCATCTGGCTCTGTCGTGGACTTGCACGAGCAGAGCTGCTCCCCCCCCCATCTTCCCTCTGTTCCCGCAGCGCTGCTCTTCTTCCGAAAACTGTAACTCTCCTGGAAAGAGGGGAAGCGTTTTCCTGGATCAGGGTGCTTGTCTGGATGTAATTGTCGTCAAAGGCATGATGAATTGGTGTATAGGACGCACAAAACCACTTTTTAAGTGGGTGAAGTTAAAATAAAAAATAGAACTGGAGGTATAATCTGCCACAGTGATGGAAAAGTTGTTTATGCTGTTTGTTGCTTATTGTTCTGCAGATTTTTGAAATCTCAGTTCAATGAGAAAGATGATGAAGCACTAAACTGAAAACAAAAGACGAGCACAGAGGAAGCGGAGAAGTGACAGAAACCGGTTAAAACCCTCCAGTGTCTCCTAGCAGTATCCGCTGTCACTCCTCTAATACCTGCATGTGAAACCAATTACAGCCTCTTCTGCAGCCACTAACCTCCTCTGCCCCGAGCCCGTGAGAAGCAGTGGGCTAGAACTGGCTCGTTTTGGGTGCCTGGTACGTTGGCCAGAAGTCTATTTTCTAACCAGACTGGCGGTGGGAACAGCAACTACCGTCCAAAATCAGGGTTCCCACAGATTGACCGAGGAACCCAGGGGCCAGGGGCTGAGAAACCGCGAGAGCTGTGATGCAACCATTCTCACACAGAGGGCCGGCACTGCCCTGCTGACATGGAGCGGGATACGGAGGGAGAGACGAAGAAAGAGAGCTCTCTTAGTTCAGAGGGATCCCAGTGAAGGTAGTTTCTCATCCACACCAAGTCTACAGAGACGCATCTTTGCAGCCTGGCGGCTCCCGGTTCCCACAGTGGAGCGCCTCTCTGTGGGGCCGTAGGAGCCGGTTCCCGCTCGAACCCAGAGCAGCGGTCACGCTATCCGATCCGTCCAGCATGAGCCGGAGGTCACCGCTGCTGTGTGACCTCTTCACGATGATCTCAGAAACACAAAAGTTAATTTAACTCGTGTCACGTAAGGAGAGTCACGCATGCAGATACATCATCAACACTCACGTTTTCACAGTCCAATGTAACAAAATCATTTCTTTTCTTGGGTTTGAGGGACTTTGTGATTGCAATGTGAATTTAAGAGTTTTGTTAGCAACGCTGCTGCTGCTGAGCTTAATCTGGCGTTTGAGACCGACCCCGAAACATGTCAGACGTGCGTCTGTGAGCCTCCACGCCGACTGACATCAGTAAACAAGAGCGACACCCACCTACGGCCGGCTAAGCGACAAGCAAGACTTTCAGATTTGCAGAGAAAACTTACAGATTAACGTTTAGTTTAATTCCACACTGAAAGACACAAAAGCAACTCCATAGACGCAGCCCCAAATATGCCCAAAAAGTATATTTAACACCCCTCTGCTCATATTTGCAGCGCCATTTCATTTGTTTTATGATTTAACAACTCTAAATGAAAGTGAAAAGTGATTTCCAACCACAGCGTTTTCTTTTAGGGCTCCACGGCTGCAGGAAGTTTTCTTTTTCCCTTTCGTGGCTGCAGTTCACAGAATTTCACATTGTACGTCATTTACTGAGTAATGCTTATACAAAGAAGCGTGATGACACTGATAAGCAACGCTCGAAACAATCTTATGACTAAACTCACTCATCTTGTCACAGGAAACCAAGACATGTAAACGAATGAAAAACAGAAGAAGGCCTTTATAGAAACCCAGCATGGTTAGAGGGCTCGGTCCATGGTTAGAGGCTAATCTGGCTGAGACCACAGCAGCTAAGTTTCATTGAGACGTCCTGATGGCTCCGATGGAGAGTCCTCTTATTGCATAATGACCACAGCTTTCTGTGTCTAACCAATCTGCCCCTGATTTGATTCATTTGTTAGGGGGGAAAAGTGGAACATCTGAAATGAGAGATCACAGGTTGCAGTGTTTTGGGATCTCTTGTTGATTACAGTAATGAAATGACATGCTTTTCAGTTGGATTTAAACATTGCATTTGCACTTTACCCGCGGACCAAAATGTGTTTTTACTAAGAAAGTAGGGCAGCTTCCCAGAAACAATACTCGTTGTTCCCATACAGATTCATGAGAATTGACACAAACTTTTTTTTTCCTGTCCTTTTTTCTCACAGAGAAAATCTGAATAACGATCTGTACATGCAAACACTGCTTCCTCTATAAAACAGGAAATTAACGCACACATACACACTCACTCGGAAGACACACACACACACAGACGCGCACACTCTAGCTCTCTGCCAGGCTCTTCCCCATCGAGGCAGGGTCCAGGAAGACTGCGATGAGGGGAAACGGGGATCCCTGCGGACCAGGTCTGCGTTCGGCCGAGCAGGGGAACTTGGTAAATTGGTGGTTCACATACACACTTTCCATCTTTCTATCTCCCCTACTTTTCTTTTCTTTTTCTTTTTTTTAAATGCATGTGCACGAGCAGCGAGTAAAAGGAGGATGATTGCTTAAGTCTGTTTTGGACCACGTGGAAAGCTGCACCGTCCCTTACTTTCCTGCTCCCACCGTCTCCTTTGGAGGCAGCAAAGTCAGAGACACGCCGCCGCCAAATCCTTTGTAAAAGTAAAAGTTACCATCACTCCGGGCCTGACCTCTGATCTATGTGACCAGTATCTGCGCAGCAAGGGCTCCGGCAGGCGTTAAGAAGTCAGTGAACAAAAGCGTGACGTCAGCACAGATTAAAGCATCTTTCTTGTCATCTTCTGAAATGTTACTAAAATTAAAAGCTTCACAAAAATCAGTCTGGACCCACATTCTTTCCTTCAGTCACTTTAATCGCTGTAGCGATTCTGGAGCTTTGACTGTCAAACATCACCAAAGGGGGTGCGAATAAATCAAGTCGCTGCTGACACCCAGTAAAGTGTGAGCCATTGTTACTATTAGACAGGTGAGGCGACTAGAAGCCACTGCTGTCTCCAGCATACAGTGTGTATGTGTGTGTGTGTGTGTGTGTGTGTGGCAGTGATACACACCCCTGTGTCTGGCCATGGCTGCCCTGCAGCACTCTGCTAACCAGTTCCCATGGTTCAATGGTTCCACTATAGCTACTGTGGATGTCCTCGGGGGACACCTCCCACTCGCTGGTTTGTTTTCATCCTTAATGGGAGATCATGTTACACTCTTTATGGTGTGTGCATGTGAAGTAAACAGTCTGAGTGTGTGCTTTTCTTGTTTTCTATGCATGCACCTGTGGAAAAAGGCACTGAGCGTGCGTGTGTGTGTGTGTGTGTGTGCGCGTGTGTGCGCGCGCGCGCTTACACACTCATAAAAGGTACGATGGCCTGCAGACACCAGACACCTTGATTTCTGCTCCTTTTGTTTTTGCCCATGAGGCAGAAAGGAAGATGAAGGGAGGAAAAATATCTTTCAAGTATCTGGAGGAGTCTGTTTGGGAGCATTCAGATTTGGAAATAATTGCCGAGATATAACGGCCAAATGGGCCGTGGAACAAAGAGGGATTGTGGGGTGATGGAAAATGAAGCATTTACATTTGGGCCCTGGTAATGAGGGGGTTTTCCTGCGAGATGACAGTGAGGAGGAGGATCAGACAGAGATGGAGGGGGGGGGAGAGGTATAACAGACAGAGTGCATCAGATCAGGAGGTGGCACCCACACAACTGATCCCAGACAAGCTTTTTGGCTGTAAAGGCAGGCCTCAGACTGCGACACATGCGTGCGTTCTTCGTGCAGCGTACAGGTGTTTGTGCTTTATGAGCGACCCCGTCCCAGTCCTCAGCAGGGGCTGCATCAGCAGAGCACGCCAAGGAGGATTTGGGCACTTGGCAGATTCATCCGCGCTATGAGGTGCGGCCGTTTGGCAGGCCAGTCACAGCAGGGCACGGCAGCCCTGAATATAAACAAGGCCGGCCCCTTAAAAAAAACCATCCATCACACAGATCGGCGGGGAAGCAAAATCCATCAGTCTCTGTCCCGGAGACGGACACAGAAACAGATTATCGCAGACTTCCAGAGGAATATTCGAGTGTTTTGGCACAACTTGTTGCTAAGGTAGATTAGCAGGTCTGACTGCTTTATTAAGATATAGTAGACCTTCACAGCGTACTCTGGATTTCTCCTCATTGTTTCTGAACTTCATCCCACTCCAGCCACCACGTGTCCCGTCAGAGAGTGGCCCTGCCGTTTTATTTTTGTGGCTTTTGGAAATGCCCCCACTTTTCCGGCCCTGCTCCAATTTTCTTTAAATACAACCGTAATTGGTTTGATTTCCTACCTCCGGCCTGGTGGTGAAGGGGGAGGGGAGTTGAGTGAGAGCCAAGGCAAAGGGAGCCCAGCCCACAGCAGGCGTGCGGCACCGCTTGGGTGGCAGTACAGTTGACCGGTACTGTTATTCCTTCCTTTAAAAGCTGTTTATGAGCGTATCCTGAAAGCCTATCAGTGGAAAGTGGCACAGATCAACACAGGAAAACACGAGCGCACGCACTCTGACAGCTCTGACACCTGAGCGTGTCTAAAACGGGAAAATGTGCACATCATAACTCTCCCTCGCAACTTCTCCTGTTGCCAGCAAATCTTGCGACATTATCACAAAAGCATTCCAGCCTCCAAATCAAAACCAGCCTCCTACAAAAAGCCTTTTCTTTGCGATTTCTCTCATGGGCAGATGGAGAGGAGCGCGAGTGTGGCGCTCATCAGGCAGGCGTGAGTAATCAAAAAGGAAATAAGACGTAGCGTCTGGGAGAGTCCGAGTGGGCCCCTACTGATCTGCAGCCAGCACATTGTTCTGGACTTCTATTGTTTCCTTGCTTGGTTGGCAGACCAGAGAGCAGCCAGCCAGCAAGAGGCCAGGGGAGAGTTCTCGTCTGAGGCGGCGGCGCAGGCGTAACAGCAGAAAACAAATGAAAGCAGAGAGGAAGCTCAGCAAGTATCAAAAGATCATTTATATACACACAGCACTGTGCAAAAAGTCTTGAGCCGCCCCGCTTTTTTTTTTTTAATGTTTTGTTATGGAAATGAAAAACAGTTACAGCGATTTATTAAAACATGCAAACATAAACGGATATACAGTCTCTAAGGCAGAAACAGAAGCATTTAGTTAATCATTAGTTATTATTAATCTCTGGCTCCAAAAGATGACTGCCCCTCCCTGAGCCTGACTCTGCTCGAGGTTTCTCTCCTGTTAAAAGGGAGTTTTTCCTTCCCACTGTTGCCAAGTGCTTGCTTCATAGGGGGTAATTTTGACTGTTGGGTTTTCTCTGTAGTTATTGTAGGGTCTTTACCTACAATATAAAGCACCTTGAGAAGACTGTTGTGATTTGTTGCTTTATAAATAAAATTGAATTGAACTGAATTTAATTAATATTTGGTCTGACCACCTTTATTCTCCAGCACAGTCTGAACGCCGAGGCAGCTTCCTGTCAGTTCTTTAAGCAGTCTTTCAGGAAGTTCTCCAGGCTTCCTGAAGGAAATTCAAACTCTTCTCTGGATGTTTCTGCCTTTTGTTCTGTTCTCTGTCAGGATGATCCCACACTGCTTCAGTAACGCTGAGGTCCGTGACTGATGGTGTTCCACTGTGTGTTTTTCTATCCAGGTATGCTTTTACTGCATTGGCAGTGCGTTTGGGATCACTGTCATGCTGAAAAATGAAGCCAATCAGACACTTTCCAGATGTTACTGAACCGTGGATCAAAATCTGATGCTACTTTTTTGCTGTCAGATTTCTGGGCTGATAATTCCATCAATTCTGACATAACCCTCCAGCACCGACGGCTATTTAAAGACATGATCTTCAGATACTGTTCATCTGCTGTAGATTGGTTGGGGTTTTTTTTAGGTTTGTCACTTCCTCTTTTGTCCTCCACCTGCTCAGTTTCCTCTGATTTTTTTTTTTTACACACTAATTTTCTGACACACTGCACACCACACTGAGAAGTTTTCAGCTAAAAGCTCTTTGGGAATCACAGTGTTGGTGCAAAAATACAATTTTATGCCTGTCCAGTGAAGGGACTTGACTGAAAATGAGTGAAAAAGCAGCCAATGTCCAAAAGAAAAAAAAATGTTGCTCAACACCACTTTAAAACATTACGAGAACATTTTTGGCTAATTTGCAAGTAAAATATAAAGAAATGATCAAGACTTTTGCACAGTACTGTAAATACTGACAAATGTCAAATTGGACCTCAAGCAGCAATCTCAGGCCTAAAAGGCCTAAAGCTAAAGTGAAAGTGCCAAAACTGCCGTTCCTCTAATGTCGAACTGAGGCTGGATCCAAACGTGAGTCAATCCTGATGACTCCCATATTAACTTCACACCTAAAACAGACAGTCTACAGTCTGGTACAAAAAACTTTTTTGGTAAATTTCACCCTTCATCCAAACTGTACTGTGGATGAATTACTCTCCTATTCAGATTCTTTTTAGGGCTTAAAGTTAGTGCATGGCATGCCAGCAAATGTAGCTGCAGCTGATAGCTGTCTGCAGGCTTCACCTCCACTAACTCCACTCAGTGAGCTGGACCTCTTGTAGTGTAGGTTTGTTTTTTGTTTTTTTTGGCTTACTGTGACAAACAACCCATCCAAGACATCTGTGCTCTGCTTTGGTGAGTAAAAGTCTACAATTTTATTTATATGTTACGTGGCACTAAATAGCAGTTACAGTCTTTAGATGCAGCATGCTTACACTGATTACACTGAGTCTGCCAACTAAATCACTACTCTAGAAGGTCGGAGGTCATCATAGGCAATATATACTATACTGCAAAAGTATCCACTCACCATCCAGATCACTTAATCCAGGTGTTCCAGTCACTTCCACGGCCACAGGTGTATAAACCAAGCACCTGGGCATGCAGACTGCTTCTACAAACATCAGTGAAAGAAGGGGTCGCTCTCAGGAGCTCAGTGAACTCCAGCGTGGTACCGTGATAGGATGATACCTGTGCAATAAATCCGGTCACTGCTAAATATTCCACAGTCAGCTGTTAGTGGGATTATAACAAAGTGGAGGCGATCGGGAACGACAGCAACTCAGCCATGAAGTGGTAGGCCACGTAAAATCACAGAGTGGGGTCAGTGGATGCTGAGGGTCAAAGTGCACAGAGGTCACCAACTTTCTGCAGAGTCAGTCACTGCAGACCTCCAACCTTCACGTGGCCTTCAGATCAGCTCAAGAACAGTGTGCAGAGAGCTTTATGGGATGGGTTTCCATGGCAGCTGCATCCCATCCCATTTTGGCAGTGTGGCGTACATACACAGACCACATGACTGAGCAGGTCGTAAGGGAAACTGGATCTCTATAATAAAAAGTCTCAGTCTGGGGTAGAGGTGTTAATTTTTTACTGTAACCTGCAGAAACCCAGAGAAGACCTGTTAAGATGAGTCCAGGGCCAAACCCAGCTTTTTAATATGGACACAGTCGGGGAGTTTGTCTTTTTTATGATGGCTGACGAAAAAAAAACAACCAAAACCCAGACATGTGTCCAACCAAAGCAGGATTCTGGGTTATGTGGTCTAGCCGCAGAAGAAATGGACCCAGGAGGCTTCCGTAGCTGGAACGCTGGTGCAGAGAGAACACGGGGTCTTGTCCAAAAATGGCACAAGTGCACGCACGCACATACACACAATGTGCAGCTTTCCCGGCAAAGGACAGTCATCTCGGTGGAAAAATATGGTAACCGATGCATTAAAGCTCGGGACTGTGAGGGACTGCAGGGACGCAGTGGCATTAAGGACAGGCAGACCACACAACATCCACACAGCAAAGGCCTGATAGGTCAGCGCGGCAGCATACACCCACAGAATCAAACTAATACGACACAGGCTGTAAGTTAGTGTATACGTGCACGATACTGGGTGTACATATACATATCAAAACACCAGTGGGTTCACCATCAAAGCTAGACCTACCCAACAATTACAGTGATTTGAAACAGTGTGGGCTGAAGCTTCTTTCACCAGAAGAAGGACCTCGCTCCTAATAAACAACTTTTATAAAAAAAAGATGCCAGTAAAAGCAGAACCAGAGAACAGCAATACAAAAGCCTCCTCAAACTCAGCCGACTGAGTCTTTAAAGCCACGGGTCTGTTGCCATGTAACACCAAAAAATGCACTTCCAACCCCATTCCTGTTGAGCCTCTTTCCCCATTTTGAGCCACAGGTCTCTCCTCATTAAGTGAACCGTACAAATGTTCAGAGCTGCTGGCACTTCTTCCCGTTTGTCGGGGTGAGACGGGACTTTTACTGCGCACGGTTCCAGGACCCTGAAAGTTTACGGGGTGAGTGAGCCACAGCTTTCACTGCTCAATCGAAACAAATTCCCCAGAGTCTAGAAGTTAATCCGGTCCTGTGCTTCCCAAGAGCAATATGGCCAAATAAAGGCTCAAGATGACGACAGTAAACCAGCCTTTTGGCTTTCCGATCCCGACTTGTGCTTTCCCAATGAGCTGGCGGGTCGGCGAAGTAACACTGACTGTCTTATTAATGCTTAAGGCATTCTGACAGAGCCTTTTGTTACTTACTTAAACCACGCTGCCTGCAACGACCTAATGGAAGTCTAAAAGCCATTAGGCTAGAGGGCTTAGCCAACACAAACCGAGCACACAGGCTATGAAAGAGCAGCTAAGGGTAATCAATATATCTCCCCTCATCCTCCTCCCGCTGCTTTCCTCCTCCAGTGTTAAAGCTAAATGTCACAGCATCGTCTATGGTTGCTGGCGAGTAAAGGAGACTCTGGTTTAGATCAGAGAAAAAGCGGGGATGGAGGGCAAGCACCTGCAGAAAGGGTAGATCAGATATGTCCATTAATATTGGTTGCAAGTTAATTGTTTTTTGCTCCAGGCTCCTCTGCACTCTGGCTTGTATTCTGGCATGAGTTTACCAGCCAGAAATCAAAGCAGAGAGAAGCCTTAATGTCAGGAAGGGGCATGTGAGAGCAGTCTGTTGTCATTTTAGCAGAGAGACATGGCAGGGAGGAGCCAGCTGGGGTGTTTCTCTTTAACAGGCCTCTGCAGTGGCTGGCATGAAAAGAAAGCCCGAGCGCTGGAGACGGCTGGCAGGACCAAAACTTCAAAGACCTCTTCTCTCCCTCTCTAGACGTGATGTAGAACTCTGAAAGAGAACCTGCTAGTTCACTTTAGCACAAAGACATGCAAACACACACACACCTGGAACTATCGAGACACCCAACAGACGTTTCCTGATTCCTTTTAAAATGAACAACAGTAGTATGAAGCATTATGAAAATACACGATTCAGACACAGCATTACACTCATGCGTGGCCGCACAAACGCAGCATTCCAGACAGGTATGTGCCGCGGGCTCTGACACACTGCGAGGTCAATTTTGCTCTGTGCAGAGCGAAGGTCGGGGTGTGGCTGCTGACACAGCAAAGCCTTTCATGTCTAATAGTTTTTTCCCGTCTCAGACAAAATAAAACAGGCTGCCATTGTAGTTCTTTAAAGAGACCAAACAACACGGACAAAAGCCGCTCGAGGCAGCACGGCTGACGTCACAAGGTGTCTTTAAAGTGCAGAGGAGGGCTCATCGCCCCCTTTTTCTCTTTAAAAACACATCTCCTGTAAAAGACACACACACACACACCAATTCTCATGCTTCCTGCAACAACAAAAAAAAAAACCAAACAAAAACTGCTGACCACGTAAAAGAGATAAGAAACCCCGGGAGAAGAGTCACAGCCAGCTTCCAGAGGGCCCCCGGTCTCAGCTTACTGTGGCTGAGTACCCTCTAGTGGTAGTTATGGTGAATGTCACTTGGAGCTCGGATTTGCCTCCTGGAGCCCCTCGCTGTGCCTCTTTACCAGTCAACAGCTGCAGTTAACCGCAGCCCTGCCACAGGGTGTGACTGCAGGACCCAGATGGGGTGAGTGGTGAGGAGGGGAAGGGGATTAGGCAGCTTTTTGTGGGCCGCCCAAGGGGTCCACCACATTCCCCTATCTCCCCACCACAGTAGCCACCAAACCCTGGAGAGAGAAAGCCAAACTACCACATTTGAAAGAGGGCTAAAATAAACAATGCAAGCACACAAAATCCACCCTGCCTGGTTGGCTGCAGGCACCGGAGGGGAGCAGATAACCTGGGCTGTTACTCAGTGGTCTGGCACCAATGCCACAAAGAACATGAATGGTAACGTTAGACCTCTACAGTGCCCAAATAATGAGTGCCAGTGTTTGTGTACTCAATAGGAACAGCGCCTGAAGGGACGTAAAGAAAAGGATCCATCTGTTCATCGTGTCTTCATTACCTGTGCCGCCGTGTAGCCCTGCAGACAGCCTGAGGTTTTCCCTTCTCGACACGATGAACGTCCATCTGATGATTTGTGCTCCTATCCACAAAAAGAAAGGAGTTTATGTGTAACATGTAAACACATGAGCAGCATGCCTTCCTAACAAACAAACTTCCTGATTGTGTTCTGTCTCCGATTAAACTAACAAATAGTCCATAAAACTATTTAAAAAAAAACAAAACATCAGCCCTACTTGGACAAACTACAGGAACAAAAAGCTCCTTACTTATTTTGGGATCAGTAATAATATTAATCCACCTCCATAAATTGTTATAGCATTGCATTATATTGTTTAAATGGGTCTTTTTTTTCTGATTTCAGCACCACTTGCTAATAAATAGGTGGACTACTTTTAGCTTATCTGAACCCATTATGCTCATTTCCACCTCCATATTTTTGTCCTGGGAGTCGAGTGGCTCTGCCTGATCGTAGTTATCATTAGCAGTTATCATACAGCGAGCCTTTGTGAGGTCACTCAGTTCATCTGCAGTCTGGAACAAGCCGTTTTAGCTCCGCTTCTTTTAAAGCCACCCCTCCGCGGGGCACTGCAGACTGGGTGTGGATGACAGGGGTGAAAAAAATGAAGTCAAAATAAGCTAAATAAATATGAATTTTGTAGCTAAACAAACAAACAAGCATCTGCTGATGTCATCACACTGACCGTGACTTCCTTAAATAAAACTGCAGCTAGCACTTAGAGCCTGTTTTACTATTAATGGTTGATAAAGGTACAGTGTTAGTTATGATTTCTTCCTTTTTTTTCCCCCTCTGGGCTTCTAAAGGGGATCATGCCAGGTAAATTTTGAGAGCCGCCACTTTAAGCCAGCTTTATTCTGATTGGCCACCCTTTGCAAACAGAAGCAGGTGGGTGGGGCTGCTGTGCTCATGGCCAGAGTTATGTTTACTGAGGTGACTATATTAAGGATATGCCCTTTTTCTGTACACACAGAAAGAGGACCTCAGCATATCTAAAAGACACCGAGGTTCACAATCGGAAAAAGGTGGGATGCCCACTCCAGGCAGCAGATGAGTTGCTGCATCAGTGGGAGAAGATCAGGGGGCTGCAGTGTTTGCAGTTGGACGCTGTGGTGAACCCAGAGCAGAGCGTGAAAGTGAAGCTGATCGTTCCTAATCTCACCAATATTCTGTGCGTGATGACCAAAAGAAGCGCCAAAAGCGCCGAGCCTGGGAGAGTCCTTTTGTGTTCCTCCATTAGAGCTGGAGGAGCTACACATACTCCAAAAAGAGGTTCTGGCCTTCGGCCCTGGAGAATCACCAGGATTGTAATAAAAGAACTTTAAACCATTTTTCCAGTTTCACTGGATAAAACACATGTTTGTTGATAAAATGACCATAAATGCCAGGAAAAGAACATCATTCATTGCCAATTATGCACAGCCCGCTGTCAGGCTCTCTTTTCATGCCAGCCTGTTAAAGAGAAACACCCCCGCTGGCTCCTCCCTGCCTGCTAAAATGACAGCAGGCTGCTCTCACATGCTCCTTCCTGACAGCAGAGCCCTCTCTGCTGTGATTTGCAGCTGATAAAAGCATGCTGAAGTGCCAGCCAGAATGCAGAGCAAATTACAGCCTCGGCTTCCTGTCGTTAGCAGACCGGAGTGGCACCCAGTGTGGTCTTCTGCTGCTGCTGACCATCTGCTTCAGGGTTTCACATCTTGTGCTTTCAGAGATGCTCTTCTGCTTACCTTGGTTGTAAGGAGTGGATCCTCGGGCTGCAGCCTGGTCATTCACCTCTGGCTTCAGCAGGATATGCTCACCCAGAGCACTGCCGCTCACTGGACATTTTGTCCTCTGCAAACCTACAGATGCTTGCGTGGGAAAATCCCAGCACATCAGCAGTTTCTGAAACAGACCAGCACCAACAACCGCACTCAGTCTCCAAAAATCACCCTTTTTCCCCGTTTCCAGATACTCAGTTTGAACTTCAGCAGGTCGTGCTGACCGAGCACGCGTGTCTGAGTGCACTGGGCTGTCACGTGATTAGTTGATTAGACATTTGCATTAAGGAACATGTGAACAGGTGTACCTGATGAAGTGCCTAATGCATGTAAAGTGTATGCATGTAAATAACATTTACATTTTTAATGCAGAACTTTAGCTTTTGCAACAATGTTACCTTCTTATTGAAATGGCAGCTTGGGGGGATGCTGTGACGTGTCTGGAGTAAACCTTTAAAACGCCCCCTCTCCACCCGCAGCATGTGAACCATTTATTACAGTCTTCACACCGGGGAAATCGCCAGAATATTGATATTTATTACATCTGAAAGCCAAATAATGAGCACTATTCTCGAGTTTCACGCTTTCCTGCAGTGTGCCACTCCGCATCACTCTGAGCATATTGATGGTTTTTTTCCGGGCCTATCAGACACGGCTAACTTACCGGCGGACAAAAAAAAAAGAAAGAAAAAAAAAGCCTCTGTTGCTGCCAAGAAAGACACACAAGCTGATGGGTCAGTGACAGCTTGTAGGAGTGGAAGACGTTTGGCAAGAAAAGCGCACCTTGTTGCAGGATCAGGATTCCGGGTCGGCGCTCCTGTTAACCAGCCGCAGACGACGAGGGTTTTAAGGCAGGCGCGCTCATGCCAGCATGCTCTCTGAATAACATTGCTGTAGATGTAAGCAGCAGATAAAGGGCATGGAAAGCATTATGGCGGCTGTGAGGTCTGCAGTACTCAAGAAATGCCTGAACTTCCCCTCAATCCAACAACAACAGCAGCAGCAGGCAGCAGCAGCGGGGGCCGCGCCGGGGTGACAGCAGCTCCACGCCTTTAAATATCAGCACACTACCATAGCCACAATTTAAACCATATACAGCAATGCATCTGCAGTCATTTTTGGACATTGAGGCTTTTCATGGCAGGGAAAGCGCAGGTGGAACTAATAACATTAATTATTATGATTGTGCTCCATTTCTGTGCGCCAGCACGCTGAAGCTCTGCCAGCACGCAGGTTGCAGCTGGCTCACCTGAGTGGAATACAGACACCATTAATGTTATTAGTTCATTTACAAGTCACACTCTGGTTTACAGCGTGTTTAGACAGCTAAGACGGCCTATTAAGGCGTGCCTGAGTGTTGTAACAGAAAAATAGGAAATGCATACTTTCATGACCACATAATTAGAATTATGGTAATCTCCGCATAACTACTGGTGCTCAGTGTTCTCCAGGCACTGGCTCCAAATATCAGAGTCTGGACCGCACAAGCTGTCA
Organism: Pterophyllum scalare; assembly: GCA_024447675.2. NCBI lineage: Eukaryota > Metazoa > Chordata > Actinopteri > Cichliformes > Cichlidae > Pterophyllum > Pterophyllum scalare. The sequence continues at coordinate 65,655 of JAMQGT020007750.1, read as the reverse complement.
CACAGCAAAAACCAGAAATGTTTTTGAGTTTTATCATCGATTCCTAGGAGGGAAAATAGAAAACAAAGTCAATATGAATTTTACTGCAATCACAATGATAGAGAGCCAACATATACGCACATATAATGTGTCTGCTCTGTGATGTTGGATTATATCTGCAGCTGTTATTTTTGCCGTTTTATAGTCCTCTGTTTATTGTATGTGTCTGTCAGGAAGAGCTGAAGCTGAAGAATAATTGTTTCACTGCACGATATGAACTGTGGTTCATTAAAAATGTACAGTAGTGCATTCTTATCAGAGGTGGCAAAAGTACAGACATTCTGTACTTAAGTAGAAGTACAAGTACTTGTGTTACAAAATACTTTGGTAAAAGTTGAAGTACTGGTTCAACTTCTTTACTGCAGTAAAAGTAAAAAGTACAGGCTCTGAAATGTACTCAGAGTAAGAAAGTAACAGTAGCTCTTTGGAGGACGTTTCCACCTGCTGTGTTTGTGTAAAGCTGACTGAACCTCATTATACATTATTGTAATACTAAACTGTGAAAGGGAATTTAAACACAGCTCCTCCATAGTAGAGGGTGGCTGTGCCTCCACCTAAACACCAACATGAGGATACTCAGGGGTTACAGTGGGACTCAGAAGGTGGAGGAACCCTAAGATCAGCTGTAGTGGCTCTGCGTGGGGAGGAGAACCACAGCTTTGTATTGTGAGCTGCAGTGAATGATGTTGGTGTGCAGGCTGTGATCAGCTGACCTGCCGCTGCTGCTCTGAGCTTTACTGCTCTGTGTGGATGAGCTGAACTCACAGAGGTGTAACCCAGTATTTCACAGCTGTCTGAGCTGATCTCCATCCCTGCACTGACAGCATGCAGGCTGTAGAAATGTTGGACTCGGTGAATGAATCTCAGCATCAGCAGCTTTGATTCAGACACTGATGTAACCTGTAACTGTGAGCATGAACACGGCCTCTGAGCACCAGCACAGAGCTTTACTGTAAATACAGTACAGCAGGCTGACCTGTTTATCCTGCACTAAACTGCAGTATTTTCATACAATCTTTAAATTACACAAAGTCAGCATACCTCAGATTGTTTTGCAGTCCTTCCCTTTAAAGCTAACCTCTCTGCTTCCTCTGTCTCCACCTCTGAGTGAACTCTCTCTCTCTCTGTTTCTCTACAGCAGCTCTGCTTTTAGCTAGCAGACACACTGTGTGACAAACTGTAGTGTTTGCTGATATTTGTTGGGCATTTAGAAACGCTGTATTTAAAATTACCTGCCACACATTACTGCCTTTATTTTGGCTAGCTAATACGCTGAAGTACTGCGGCCCACTGTAACCCGCGATTATAGCGCTATAAATGATACATTGATTACATGGTTTTGCCTCTTTAATGTCTTTGTATGCGATAAGCCCTGGGGATGGAGGATCCTCCAGTAGGATTGTCTCTTATGTCTTACTGTTCCTCCATGTCGGCTCAGATCGTTTGAAGGCGCAGTGACCGGAAATCCAAACTCCTCTCAGATGTTAAACCTAAATAACGAGCCTGTTTGAAAATGTAAGAAGTAGAAAGTGCAGATATTTGTGTGAAAATGTAGGGAGTAAAAGTAAAAAGTAGTCAGAAAAATAAATACTCAGGTAACCTGAAAAATCTACAGTACGAAGTACTTATACTTTGTTACGTCCCACCTTCATGCTACACTTGCCACACTCAGGGCCAGCAGGCCTCTCTGAGATCTAAGATGTGTGTTTGAACTGCTATAAAGTTTAACCCCCGGACTGTTAACCCTCACCGATGGCTGCTGAGGCCTTCGGGCCCCAGTGAACTGTGAACAGCTCCTCCTTTCACAATCAAAGCTGTCACCACGGAGATCAGATCATTTGTACACGCCGAGCACAAATATCATGACACTGGAAAAGCAAACAATAGATCTGGATGACTGCAAACTTACATTGACCCCATGATCACACACTGTGCATACTCGGTCATGTGACCAAGCAGATTTTTCACAGGACTCCCTGCAGTCCCACCTGCTTCATTTCTATGGAAGCAGTAAAGGTGTTTTTCCACAGGGCTGCGGTCGTGCATGCATGTTTCATTTAACGGTTTGCGTTTGATGCAGGAAGAGCAAAGACTCATGGGACTGTTTGAATGTGTGACGTGGCCAAGAGCACCCAGTCAGTGTTTATGGTTTATGAGGAAAAGCAGCAAAAACTGAGATTTCTGTCTCAACACATGATGTAAATATTGTGTACAAACACTAAACTTTCTTAAAAAAAAAAATCTAGGTTCCATTTTCTGAGTTTATTCTAAAATTAGCTAAACTGGGCTGTCAGAGAGTTAAACGCTCTTCAGACGCCAACTTATAACATTTCACAGCACAGCAGTATTTTCTGATGATACAACGCGGAGTGAGAATCTCAGGTCCTCGTGGCCCTTAAATGTTCCAGCCTGTGTCCCGTCGGTCATACAGGGAGACACACGCACCCACCTCAGATGTCAGGTGCACACAGTCCATATGCAAAGAAGGTTTTTAAACACACCGCGGGTCCCAAACCCAGTTGGGATATATCGCTGTGTACCCTTGAGCGAGCTACTTTAGCAGAGCAAATATTTAGTCAGCTGTATAAATGGGTGTTGTGTAAAACCCGAACTGGCAGCACTGGGAAAGAGAGACGGCTCCACTGAAGGACGAGTATGTTCAAAGGTAAAACATGATGGGAGCAAACCAAAGCGTCGATGAGCAGTAGTTTTCTCACTGAAACAGAGAAAGATCCAAGAACTGTAAATGCAGTCTGTGCAGCTTCATACTTTAGCTGATTAGCTGGCTCCCTCTCATGGTGTGTAATGTACAGTAGGCCTGCTCTTTACACACACACACACACACACACACACTTCTAACCTTAACTGTAAAACTGATTTTTAACCCTCTTTCTTTGAAGGTTGGTCCAGCGGGCAGGAATCTTCCCACTTTCCAAAAATGTCCTCAAGGTCTGAAACTCAAAGCGGTCCTTCCAAAGACAGACTTCCAAACCCGCACATTCCCAGTCACCACGTTTGAGAAATAACATTCAGCCCCTCCTGACCTCACCTTCATTACCCAATTACACTAATACACTCACTGTGCTTGTAATGATTGTGTGGTCTGAATGATAGCCAGCCTTGTTGTGTGGGTTCTTACCTCAGAAAGGAACACACACACACACACACACACACACACACCTGTAGGTTTGCATCTGGGGGGATTTCCTGCCTGTGAATTACAGCTGGAGCCCGTGTCTCAGCGCCCACCAATGAGCAGGCAGTAGAGAATCTCTGAGGCTGAAACGTGACACTTTAACGAGCTGGAGAGCATCCAGACATTTTTACGCCCCCACACCTTTTTTTCCCCCTCTCTTCTCTTGCGAAAGTTTGGCTGCAGTCGGCCTTTCAGAATAGACTCGTTTGTGCTTCAGAACAGACGGGAAATGGCTGAAAAACATCACTGAGTTTACTGCAGATGGGTGTCCTCTGGGGGGGGGGCACCCACACGACACATTCCTTGGAGAAGAGCGCTGGAAACAAACACACTGTGGCCCCAGAGTTCCTGTAACTGTGTGACAGAGTAACAGCGATCCATCTGAAGGTAAAGCCAGAACATTAGTTAGCACTTCCTAATCAGGACCCCATCAGATTTCACTTCTAAGACTTCCAAGTTAGGGCGACCCTGTGCCTCTGTGGGATCCTCGGGAACTACTGAAACAAGTCATTCAGACCTGGATTTCCTCCCTGGCTCAGGCACACGAGGAAGCGGAAAATAAAACTAATGTGATATTTATTCACAAAAGGTTACAAACGTATCTAAACCTGCTGCGTGTCCACTCCACCAACAGGCATTTTACATATTCAAAGACAGAAGGTGGATGGCAGCGTGGAAACCATCCATCACATCACAGATAATAAAGTCATAGCTGCTGATGTTAAGTCAGGATCCTGATGTTGTGCAAATGGACGAACTGTAGCGACAAACCGAGTTCACGTTTTGTTCCAGGGAAACCCACTCACTTCCCGAGAGAACAGGCCGAGTGCTTCCTCACAGGGGGGTCGTCACGTCACAATAAAGCTCCCATTGTTGTGATTCGGTGCTAAAAGGGAGCTCTTCCTCTCCCCCTTCACCAAGTGCTCCTCGGGACGTTCAGATTGGTGAATTTAGACTCTACCTTACATTATATGACGTGCTACATCAACACAGTTGAATTCAACTTGTTTTATTTGGTAAATGACAGAACAGACATTTAATAACACTGATGGATTATACAAACACACAAGCCCGAGTGCCAATAAGAAGTTTATTTTCTTTCAGTCAATATTGTTAAAAAAAAAAAAAAAGCAATGACATAACTTTGATATGAAAAAAACAAACAAACACACCTTCCTGCTAAATCACCTGCAGAGAGAAGTGAGTAAGGCAAGAGGAGACGCTTTCTGCGGCATCCAGGGGTCAGAAAAAGGCCCGCGATCCCTCAAACCGATGAATTAAATTTATAATCTGAGCTGTGAAAAATATTTACACTTCCTTCAGATTTGTTTTGTAACAAATTTCTGAAAACAAAAACACGGGTCTTGCTTCATCGACTCTAAAGCACTTTCGGAGCTACGACATTCGCCGCCTCAAAGGCCGATCGGCGCGCCGCCGACTGATGACAGAAATCCGATTGGCTGCCGTTTCATCGCTACTCTTTTTGTTTGTTTTGTCATAAAAATCTTCAGAGCTGCTTTTCTCTGTGCGTGACCCACCCACCACGTGTGTCCTTCATTGTGTGTGTTATGAAGCAGCCGACAGTGAGCATGTGCGGTTTCTTCTTCTGACATCCACAGTGAGACCAGAATACCCCCCCACCCTTTTGATTCAAACTACTGCTACAGTAAGCACGACGTGTTCGATATGATAAGAGCCCCTCTGCTATCCATTAATCAGCCATCTTCAAAGGCAATAATAAGCTACATTTCTTGGACCTCAGATGGCATTTTTCCCACGGTACGGGAAATTTCCTACATTTCTGCTGAGCTCAGCTGAAGGACTTCTGCCCACCTGAGGCAGTGAGGAAATCAGAGCGCGGCCAGGTAACTTTACCTGCACTTACAAATATCTTCATTTATTTTAAACAACTCAACATTAAAATAAAGCAACTCTCAGCTGATATGTCAACCACTTCGGTTTGGATTAGCTTCTGCTTTAACCTGTCAAAAACTCGAGCCAAAAACACTGAAGCTTCAACACTGTTTACATTAAAAAACAAAAGAAGAAGAAGAAAAGCTTCTCAGTGTTCAGAAATCCAAGAAAAAGCACTTCGATCTTTAGCAAAAGGGAAATGGGAGCGTGTGGAAGCCTGAAGGTCACTTATCAGGGAGCACGTTCGACTCCCGGCATCGACAAGCACTGATATACACGTCCGGCTGCTTCTTCATCGCCTCGCAACATTCATCAGCAAATGAAAAACAAAAACGATTAATAGGAATAAAGAGGAACAAGAGCGACGCGTCCCGATTCAACTAAAGAGACCTTCATAAACACCGGCGGAGAGAGGGGGGGGGGCGAAATTAATGACAGAGGCTCATGCAGCGGAGTTCGCTCTAGCTGGGGAGAGAAGGAAAAGAAGTCCAAAGTATTTTTCTTTCTCGTGATCGAGCACATCAGTCCCTGTGCTGAGGATGGGGAGGAGCAGGGGAGTGCAGAGGGGGCGTTTGCGGGGTTGGGTGGGGCGGAAGGAGGTGGTCGGGACGGAGGAGCTCATTTGACCAGCCTCTTGGCTACATCTGCGTAGGCGATCTCGATCTCCTTGTCGCTGGGGCAGGTGTTGGTGAACTCTTCACGCGTGTAGGCGTTGTTCAGGTACTTCCAGATGCCCGTCATCTCTTTGGGGATTTCAAAGCCTCTGTACTTGTTAGTCACCACCTGGAGCAACGAGGAGGAACAGGAGTCAAACCATAAGCAGCAGCTGGGCTCCGAACACCAGCATAAACTCCCCAGAGTGCCCAGGAAGCAGACTGCATGCATTAAATGATTCAGAACTACTCCAACTACTGCCAGGTCTCTCATTTTATTAAACAAGGAGGCCAAAGTTTATTAGACGGCGCGCCCTCTTATCAATCTGCAGTCGAGCTCCACGAACCCACACATGCATTATCATCATCTCTGTTCAGATAAATGAGCTACATGATGGCACCATGTCAATAAAAAGGAACAGCTGATGGAAAGTCCTGATTGGACTCCGAGCCCCGTGTTTAGGTTTACAGAACGAGCCGGAGCAAAGAATCACCAGCGTCACCGTTAAAAATAACGTTCTGAGGCACCGACATTCAAGAACTAAAACACTTCAATATATAAACTTGGGCTGTTGTATTTTCTACCCAATTATTTTTCTAATATTGTAAAATTCAGAGACAACTCTGCAGGGCTGCTGAAGGCCTTTCTCACCACAGAAACCGCGGCTCCGTTTATTACACTTTAAGCAGCATTTAGAGCAGCGCTCATGGCTGGCGGATGATGAAAAGAGCCAATTCCACACAACGAGGCATTAACATGTAAACCAGCAGATTCCCTTTTATTCTGATTCATTTTCCTAGTTAAGGCCCAGTTCGACATGCTGCTGATTACATGAGGACCATTTTAATTTATTCCAGTAACTGAAGCCTGTCACACCCTTACAGGTGTATGTACACCCATTTCTTAAGAAGAAGTCACTAATTAAACGACAACACCTGCAGGTGTATTCCACCGGCTCACCTTGACTATGTGCAGTTTGGGCAACAGGTTGCAGTCAGCCAGGGTCATTTCGTCCCCATCCAAGAACTTGCGGTTGGAAACTTTGACGTCTTCGATGCTGTTGTGATCGATCTCGTCGGGCAGCGGTGAGCGAAGGTACTCGTCCAGCTTCTGCAGAGTCTTCAGCAGCCCGCGCTCCAGAGCTGCAGGCAAGAACGACACATAACCACATGGGGGCAGCATTTCATTAAGAGACGTGCACAGAGAGCAGGAGCACTTTCACCATCTAAGGAATGCACAGGTGATGGTTGGTCCTCGCCCTCCACAGGTACTAAATTCATTCAGAAAGTATGTCATGAATGTGAATGCATACTGGACGTGGCCGTCTGACAGCAGCTCTAACTTGTAACTTATCGCTGAAACACAACATTCATTCTCTAACTATTGACACAGCCACATCAGCTCACTGTGGTTTAATATTTTCTCAGAGTGGAGCAGCCATAAAACATGATATAAATCTATTTTTCTGCATTCCAAAACACAATCCACCCCCCCACCCCACCCCAAGCAGGATGAAACTGAACTTCAATAACAATAGGCTGCATATTTTTCCACATTACTCCAATATTCTTATCTGGCAGATGTCTGATATGGTCTCTCTTTTACAGACTGTGGGCTACATGAACCTGGAATGAGGAGGGTGAGATTATAAGTGCTCATTCACTCTCTGGATCGCTGCTGTGTGCTTGTCCACAAAGCTCCAGGTGAGACCGGCGGACGGGAGGCGGCAGCCGAACAAAAGCACCGAGTGTTCCTCAGTCGGGCCGTAATCCACCAATCCGGGCAGGGCTACTAGTGTCACCTAGCAACCAGTAAAGCACACTGCAGCTAAGAGGATTGTATACTTCTGCTCCTGCACTGTGCGCCTACCTGTGTGTGTGTGTGTGTGTGGTGCGTGCGTGCGTGCAGACAGGTGTATCTTACCCTCATTTGCATCTGGTTTGGAGTTCTTGATGTATGCAGAAAACTTGGCAAAGATGTCCATACCAGCAGTGTTTGACTCGGGATGTCTTGCACCAAGCTTGATGTACCTACACACACACACACACACACACACACACACACACCTTTAGTTGTTAGCAATCCCGAATTGTCCAAAGATGAACAAACTTGAAACATGTAGTTTTTTGTGTCTACAGTACATTCAGTGATTCATCACTACCACCATCCTACAGCCATAAATACACACTAGAAGAACCAGTGTGTGTGTGTGTGTTAAAGCAGCAGTAAGTGGAAGGCCTCAGGTGGACAGAAACAGGTGGACACATAATTTGTTGACAAAATAAATACTCCCTCACTTGGGCGGGCAAGACATCCTCGAGGAACTCTTCGATCTTGTTGACGTCGGTTTTGACCTCGCCATTGAAGGTGATGAAGGGCGGGTGCGTGCCGGGGGCCAGGTTCTGGAGGTCTGCGGGCTTCCTGGGACACAGATCGGAGAAATGTCAGGAGCGCCGACGAAGGCAGGACCGATCCAGCAGCTTGTGTCCAACGTGTGATTAAAAACCGCTTTCATCCCCACAAAAGCACACAGATTTACAGCTGCTCTACATGAACGTGAGAATATACGGCATAATTCATAATTCAAGTATTTAAAGAGCTGCGTTTCTGCTGCACTTTGAGCAACCCTTTTCAGACACCTAGAAACCCTCTTCCTCCTCCTCCTCCTCCAGCTGGAGCTGCTGTGCTGTGAGTCTGTTTGTGTCCCCTTTTTCCTCTGTGGCCTTCAAACCAGCACATTTCGTGCCAGATGTCTTTGGCAGGGAGACGATCCTGACACACAAACACCAATGAGCATGTGCGTGAACCCTTCAGTATAAAAACAAAGCACAGCAGTGACTCAGCAGCCGCCTGAACGATGTGACTGATATTAATACAGCCGTCAACATCGTCCGTCCGTCGGCAGCGCCGCCTTTTTGTGACCATTAATGACTGCTGAGATTTGGGTAAAGCCATTTAAGGGCAGGAAAAAAAAAAAAAGGGAAATTACTTCAACTCCTTGGCATGTCAGGAGGAAGTGGCATGCCTACTGATTATCGCAGAGGAGGAGGAAGGAACTGCCCTGAATCTCAGAAACAAGGGTGACAGCTTTGGAAGAGAACTCTTTCAAAGATCCATACTTATGACACCTGAGACGAACGACGACACATGCCGTGTTACACCGTGTCATTTTAACAAAACCTAGGCCAAAAGTGCGTAAAACCGACGGGCTATCCTCCTGTGAAAGAAGTCAGGACAACATTAGAGCCCATTTCATCATAAAAACCCTTCAGCAGACATCTTTACTTTAGGTCCTGCCCTAAACTGTAATCCAGATACTTTCAGTCATCCCTGGGTTATTAAAGACCGTTTTCAATATTAATACTCATTAAATAAAAACATGTTTAAGCATGCAGTAAGAGGCCAATATTATGTGATTGCCTTTAACATTTCTACAAATGTAACCATTGCAATCGCGTACCATCTCAATGTGGGTGGAGTCGATGGGAAGAAGTCACTTGACGCAATTTGTATGAGACTCAAAACCGCGGCCATTAGCTCGGAGACCTCCTGATACACTTTCTCACTTCTCATCAAACTTCTGGTCTGCCGCCGAGCACAGCGACGCCTGCACCTCGGCATTGGACCGCGGTGACGGTTTGCGAGTCTCCGTTTCCCTCGCTGTCGGGTTTTAAAAAATGGCGTGGTTGAGTCTGGTGAAGGAGTCGCGACACTCCCGGGCCAATCAGTGGCATGCCGTTCTTCGACGTCACATTTTCAGATCGCTTGGAACCCCGGCTGGGTGGGTACTAAAAAAAAAAAAAGTACCTGGTACCAGGACCGAATGGAAAACCATACAAACCGTGCCGAGTCACGCTGAGTAGGTACTACTGTAGGTACTAGTGGAAACACAGCAATAAACAAATTAAAGTACATCCTGCACTGTCGTACAAGGGTGTATACTACACAATGTCCATTTATATCATCTGTAACTATAAGCCAGCTATAATGCATACCTACAAGGTATTCACACATATTAAACTCATCTTTGTACAGGAATATTACTATATAATGCACCCATACTACATAATTTGCTAATATGAATGCATTATGAATAACATTACTAATAATAATAATGCAACCATGTTGTTTACATATTAGCAATACTGCTGAGCAGTAGGTATGACTTTAATATGAGAAGTCACAGTCTGAGCAACACGTTAGATGATGCTCAGCCAATCAGAAGTCGGCATCACAGGCTAATCATTCAGGCTGCAGCCTAAAACTGATGTTCCTGTAAACAGACTGGCTCTTCACCTGAAAGATTCTCACTATCAGCTGCTACCAGCTGTTCAAAGGTCAGTAACTAGATACGGGGAATCCACACTTTAATCAACAATGGTCAAGTAGGTATAGCCAAACACACAGCACAATATGATCACATGATTAGGCTAAGCCAATCAGGCATGAGAAAGAGGCTGCATATCATCAGCATATTTTATCATAGAATTGGCAGCCTGAAATCTTCCATGTTGCATTTACTTCAGATAAATGGAGCCGAAGTAAACATCCAGGAATATGAATGTCACGTTTCACATCTCTGCAGGGTGAAGAACACACAAATTTCGTGTCTCAACTCTTTGTGGTTTTGGAGTCTACAGAAGCCCACTCTTCTTTACATCATTGCTTTAGTTCTTTTATGCACAGCTCCCTGAAGGTCCACCACAGTATTTCAGTGAGGCTGAGGTCGGTCTGGGCTTTGGGTTTTTGTTGATTTTTATTTATTTTTTTCCTTTTTGCTGCCATACTGTCCTGCTGCATGAGCCAGGCTTTAGCTGTGGGACAGCTCTGAATCTAGAACACTTTAGCGTACCTTGATGTGACAGGGTGAATATGCTGGGGCATCCACTCCTGTCTTGGATGTTTTCCCGCTTGTGAATAATATTCCCTGATAATAGATGAGCAGCAACAGTTGCCTCTTTAAGATCACTGCTGACATCTTCCCTTTTTGCATGGTGTTAGCACGCCTGAATGCTCCAGATCAGCAAACTGCCAAAACCTCTGCTTTTATTGGAGGTTCTCAGACTTTGTTGATCAATTAATCCAATGCATTTACTTATCGGTGCCTGGCTGCTGCTAACCCTATGCAAACGTTTTTTCTCACAGTGCTCCTGCAGCAGATATGGCCTTTGGCTGAACACAGGAAAAGCAGTGGACAATACCCACTGTCTTACACACACACACACACACACACACACACACACACACACACTCCTGCCAATTTGCAAACACATGCAAAATAACCAAACCTATGCACTCATCCTGAACGTGAAGGCATGTGTTAAAAATCAAGCCACTAGTCAAAAGGACATTAGTTCCTTCCGTTGAGCTGTCTGAAAGCTGTGATCTCCCATCCCAAAATAAGACACACCCAGTGATGAATCTGAACCACGTTTTGGAAACCAGTGTCAGTAATCTTAAATATCTGAGTAAGATGCACACAGAGAGGTTGTAGAAACCAGGCGCCCATCTGAGCGGTGGGCACGGCTGAAAATAATCAGGGGTAACAAGTGGATAAACATTTAGGGAGTATTTAGATGAATCATACAGACAGAAACATCGTGGGTTTGGGGTAAAGACCAACTGGTACTGGAATCCACATGTGAAAGTTTACTTGCAGCTGGCAAGGAAAAATAAAATTGCAGAGCATCACTGATTCCAGTGGTTTAAAGACATGTTGCTCAATTCTAGGCAGGAAGTGAGCAGAGTCGAGAACCTTAAAATAACCTCTCCAGAGTCTGCATGTTTAGTTTCCTCCAATATTCTCTGGGCTGGGAAGGGGTCATGGGAACACCAAATAAGCAGTGGGGGAAGCACTGAGTGTGTCAGAGGTGGGGCTGGATCAAAGCTGTTCACCGTGGCTGAAGCCTGGAAACGCCCTTGAAAGGCCTGGTAGGCTAACAAAGAAGAAACAGTGACGGGAGAGAGGATTACACTCACCTCTTTAGATCCACAGTAGTGACGTTGAAGACGACTCCTTTAAGCCACAGAATCATGAAAAGCCTCTGGGAGAAGGGACAGTTCCCAATGCTCTCGCCATCACTTCCCGCCTTCAACAAACAGACAGAGGAAAAGGATTAGCAGGTATCATTCCCGAGTGCACAGAAGATGGGCGGAAGCATCCACCATTGGCACACAATACAATACAATCACCAGCAGCACTTTGCTCATCGTTTAGGCCAAAACAGGAGAAGGTCCTGATGGAGAACTCGGCTGTACCGAACAACCTTTACGACCCGGGCACTCTGCTGCGCTCACCCGGAGAGGGCCCGTTTCACACAATGACTCTTTCAGGCCGATGTCAAAGACTCGAGCGAGGAAACCCTAAAGGCTTCAGCACACTTCCCCCTCCATTTGGAGAACCGCTGCGTTAAGAGCAACAGGAAACTTATAGAGCGATCAAGGCTCAGATGGGCTCTTGTTTCCTTTTTAGCCAGGCTGCACAAAAACAAGGCTGAGCTGTGGTGGGACTGAGCTCAATGGAGGCAGCGTGCACCCTCCAAATTAATGATGAATGCTCATCATTTAGCAACAGAGCAGAGACGGGAAGGAGCGTGGTGAAGAGGATATTTAGAGATTTTATTGATTTCAAACGCAGACTTAAAAAAAAAAAAAAAAGCTGCACTATGGCTTGAATGCTGCAGACTGTGCATGTGTGCGATAATTCAAACAGGGAAACGCACGACCAAATCCCGCACATGTAATATTCGTACAGAGTGTTTTCTTAGTTTGAAACTAGTCTGATTTTTTCATGCTTTTAACCGATGGATAAACTGACCAGCAGCTGTCGCTCTCCTCTCCGTTTAAACCAGCATTTGCTCAGCGCACACACCTGGGCACAAAGATCACCTGGCTCCACATCACAAGGCAGAGGAAGCCCTTTGTTTGACCGAGCTTTGCGCGGTATCTTAAAGACACTCACTGGTGCACGGTTACAGCTTCGCTCACACACACACGTGGGGAATATCTCATTTTCATTATACTTCTTAAATACTCTCGCCAGCAGACACATGACAACCTCCATCATCCAGTTAGTGCAATCTGTGGTTACCAAGCCCACCGAGGTATGCTCTTCTATTAAGAAGGACGTGCACGGAGGCCATTCAAGCACTGGAATTCATTCAGTGTATAAATGCAGCAGAGCCTCCGAACAGGATGAATGCCGTTTCTTCTTTTGTCTGCCTCTCCTTTTTCCACCTGCAGAGAAGCGTAAGCTATAAAAGGCGCAAACGTCGCATATTTGCAAGAGTGCGCTGGATAAATGAAAGATTCTAATTATTTTTATTTTTAAAATATATTATTTCATGTCAGATGTGCGGGTTCTGACGCGTCCTCAATAGAGGACTTTGTTTTGGAGAGTTCAGTCGGTGCAGCAGCTCCTTGCTGGTGTGGACAGGCTGGCTGCTGTTGTGCTCGGTGTGACGCCCAGCGGGACGGCTCTGTTTGATCTCCCATTGTACTGCGACCGTCCTCTCCCTCCGAGTTCAGTATGTGGAAAGCTTGGATTAGATCACTGCCATTGTTTAGCAAATGAAAGTCCCTTTTTCACATCACATGATTCGATTGCAAAATAAAACTTCGGCCCTGAAGTGCTAGACCGGACTAGCATTAGCTGATCCTAAGGGGATCAGAAAGACATCAATGGGATGATTACTCCATTTTCCCCCACAGAGAGCCATTCAGGTCCGCATCAAGGGTGGCAACGCAGCACAGCAACGGTTCCCATGGCAATGGCCACAACCTATGACATGGGAGGCAGAGCGTGCATTGTGGGGGGGGGAATTACAATTCGCAGGTGAGCGGTCTGAAGCAAGCTCTCCTTGGGTGGTTATAAAAATGCAAAGCACATGTTTGAGTGCCATTAGTAAAGATATGACGGTGCTTCTGCTCAGCAAACTGCGTTCAAGGTGAGGTCATCTACGCCTCGAGGAGGAGACCTCAGCAGCAGAGAGAGACATTTCACACTCTTTCCACCGAGTGTGCGTTTGCAGGGCTCCTACCCTCGGCTGCAGACCTCTGCTAAAGACACAAAGACAGAGATGTTACATATGATGCCCAACATGGGGCAGAGCAAGCGCTAATGGATGCTAGAAGTGTGAAGAAGACAAAAGGCAGCAAGCTTCAGTGTGCTTTTTGGCTTGCTGCTCGTTTCCTCCTCCTTCCCCCTTATCCCTCTCCCCTTATCCTGGGCCCCTCTGTGGAGTCAGAGGGGGGCTGGGCATTTGGAGAAGAGGGATAAACTATTCCAGAAATGTCCTACTGCTCCTGCTGAAGACGGCGCTTTGTTTAGTTTGAGCGGTGATGCTGGCGGAGCTGCATTTCCGCCGTGCACCCCTGGAACAGTCGCCCCGCACCGTGAGCCGTTTCTGAATGATGTTTTAAGCAGTTTTGCTTTCAGAATAACCCAAAGGTTTTTTTTTGTTTTCTTAAAATGGAGCCTATGGCCCAATAATCATCATCATCCCCTTTCACCCAGCTGACACCTTCCAGAGGGCCACCATTATGGTGCGACACTCAGAAAAGAGCCTCTGGCGAAGCTTCAATAAAACAACACAAAACACTGTGTGTTTGTGGACTGCGGTACGTCATCGGTTAGCAACGGGAGGGAAAAAGAAGGCAATGAAACTCAGCAGTGAGGGGAGCAAACCTTTATATGGCAAATCCCACAAGTTAGAGAAGAAGCAGCAGTCGGAATCACTTCCAAACATTTTGTTGATCCCGTGTTAAAAATGACTCACGTTTCGCAGACTGCTACAACATCGTTCCTCCCTGATGGAAACCGGCTGCAGTAACGTCTGGCACACAGAAGCTACAGCTGACTGCTGCTAACAGGCTCTCAAGCTTTATTTTAGGCTCAGTGGATGCTAAGTCAACAGATGCCTGTTTATTTAATGCCAAACACACACAGCTGCCTGACGGAGGGTGTGTGTCAGGTTTAATCTCGGATGTTATCGGGGAGTTCACGATGCGTCAGTAGCACAATGAGGCTCAGTCGGGGTGGGCAAACACACCAGCTCTTCTCCAACCAATGAGGTCACTCCTCCCGTCACTTCCCCTTTGTCTTCCTGTGTGGAGCCACTGACGAAATGACCGAGCCAAAAACGCAAGTCAACGGAAGAGAAGGCAACGCTGAAACATTTAAAAGGCCACCAGACGAAGTGACTCTACCTACCAGCCACTTCCAGCACTCTTACCGGCTTTAGTTTTCCTCCCAGCAGCAAAGTCAGGGAAAAGCCAAACTACTAAAGAAAAAGACATTTAGAGCAAAACCTGCAGGAAGCAGTAGCTGGGCCAACCTGCACACGCTGGCTCCAAGTATGTGGCATGGAGGGAGTGCACACTGGTCGTTTCCCTGAATAAAATATCATTTGAATCAGTGAATCATTCATCTTGGCCAGCTTTTGGAGCCCGGAAAGCCCAGGTGAGCTTCCCATGTCAGCCAATTACCAGCAAGAGTAGGCCAGGACTTCCTTGGAGACACTGCAGCCCCCTTTTCCACGGACCCGGTGCCAAGTGCTCGAACTGTTCAGCGCTTTTTCCACCGCAACCTCACTCCATGCTCGGCCGAAAAACGGTTTCCACTCCAGCGCCATAAGCTAGCTGGTCTGGAACCAAGGAACGCGTGATGCAAGCAGCAGACGGGCGTGACTGCCATCTCGACATAAAGTCTGCCACCGCCGTTTCACTGCACGGCGTGTATTGCAGGAGAAAAGCGAAGCGACTTTCACAGCTGTGAATTAAGTTGGGCCCTGAGGCTGAACTTGCTGCTCTGCATCGGTTCACGTCGCAGATAAAAGGACGCAGAGTGCGTGCTTGTCGTCGTCCTCTAATCGCTGTCCGTTTCCCTCTGTGCTGCACACGGATGCTGCGGTAGTTTGTTTGGACCGTAATATGTGTTCGCATCACAAGAAATAAAGTTTGCAAAAAGGGGGCGTGTTCTGCCACGTTTGTGCCCTTCGGCTCCCGTTTCCAGACGAGGAACTGCCCACCCTCGCTAGTCGCAAACAGGAATACCACTGGAGAGTTCATTTTTTATGCACTGTACAATACCAATGAACTGCTGGGCCTGACACGTTACAAAGCCACCCATCACCCCCCTGGGCTGCACCCTAGGAGATGGTGGCCCCCACCCCCACTTCACCCTGAGATGGAAGTCCGAGTACTGCAGAACCATGCAGGTTTGTGGGGCTGTCCTCCACCTTAAAGAGGGAATGATACCTGGTTGATGCCTCCAAGTCTACATGAAGCACACTTGCAGAGCCCTATGACTCACCATCAGTTCACTCTGGTCACCCTAACACACCCGCACACACGGAAACTATAACACAATAAACTGGCACACAACCACTGGCCTGGAGCAACCACATGCTGCACATTCATGTAGACACCAAGAAACTATGTGTGCGTTTCATCTATGAAACCACACACACACACACAAGCAGCATTTAAACTGCCTTGTGTTTATTCAGGATTATAATTAATGGTTTCAAGTCATCTAAACTCAAAATTTGGACTGTTTGAGTGTCATCTTGATTTTAAATTGCCTCGTAAATATGTTGGAACATCCCTGTTAGCGTCCAACATCTCTCAGCAGTAATCAGCATCTCACTGCCATCCACAAACTTCTTTAATAGTGACAGGAGGTATCCTTTTATCCGCTCAAGTCCTGTAACATTTTACAAGCTGGCGCATAAAACAATAACCGCTCAATGTGACCCCCACAGCGTTCTCACTGACAGCAGGCTCTCATCATTATCCCAGATCCTTTTCTAAGCCCGGCAGCGCGATCTCACGGTTTCAACAGTCAGCAGCTGGGGACAATGATCCTGTTCATGCCGTGCTCGGCCCTCCAGTCTCTGCTCACCGCCTAATTTTAGTAACATGGCGGCCCTTCCCCTCCCCAGCACGCTTCATATTCTAAATAGGTTGGGCTGCTCAGCAAGTTCAAGCCACACTTGACCGAATAAGGAACTGACGAGGCAACGAGCTCCGGAGCTCTCCCGCTCCGACACACAGCAGGAATGTCCGTCTGAGGGTGGGCAGCCATGCTAACGTCAGGGCAGCGCCTCTCCCCGTTTGCTGGACACACGAAGGCCAAGTTAGGATCGAGAACATAATGAGCCCGAGAGGCTCGACCCAAAAATGCTCCAATTTTTCCTCGCGGCCCGTCAGGACTGAATGACTTAGCAGAACAGAGTAATACGGTACATTAACGGCCCACGCCGTCAGGGTCGGCTACAGTGCCGACATTAATATTGAAGCATGTAAAATATCTGCTAATGCAGAAATTCTGTTGTGCAATTTTCTCCAAAACCTCTCATCTATAAACTGTATGTCAGCGCCTTGTGTGGAAAAAGAAGCCAGAGGGAATAAAAGTAATAAAATCTAAATTTATCTAATTTTTCTGTCCTTATTTCATTTCATCCAGTTATATAAAGAAAAAAAACTGCATAAAGAATGACTCTGTCACACTCTGTAAAATCATCCAGTGTTTATCCAGCAGTAAGAAGTCTGAAGCAGCTTTTAGGTACTTAATGGGCTTCCTGGCACACTCTGACCAGAACAAGCACTCAGATTTGTCTGAATGAGTCCAACCTGAGACTGGGTGGGCGACTCAGTGAGCAGAGGAGTCAGATTATCCTTGGTGTGGCTCTGACTCAGGCTGACATCAGTCGGGGGGGGGGAAACTTCAGACTCCCGCTCCGACACAGGCCTACTGTTCTGTGCAGAAACCGTCAGACTGTGCGGAAAGAGACTCGCTGTGGCAACGACGCAAGCTTAGTCGATAACCAGAGGAGTTAAGAAGCAGCCAGATCGGATTTCTGCAGGCCCGGGATCAGCGTTGGCGAGGAGTAACACAGATCCAGAATGAAGGAAGAGCAGAGAGCCATGCGGGAGACGAGCATGGACTAACGCCCTTCTTACTCCGGCTGCCGTTTCAAGTGTCTAATACAAACAAGCTGCACACCCAGATTGACCCCGACTCCACCTCTCCAAACACAGGGCAGACTCACTGTCACACACTCACAAACACAAAAGCCAAATATTTGCTTTGTTCCTGCCCGTTTCTCCTCCCATGTCCCTCTGAAATGATAGAAAGAAAAACAAAACCCGCGGTTCACGAAACAGCATCTAACACTAAACTTGAGATCTGCCTGCACACTGCTGTAATCAACGCAACCCTGAACCCTTCAGGTCTGTGACCCACCCTTTGGCACCCGCACAACCTCAGTGCGCCGTCTTCTTACGTGCCACACACATACATGAAGCAGAAGGCTGCACAAACACCAGCCACATCATCAGCATTCACTCTGACCCGCCAGCATCCACCCGCCGTGATCCACCGTCATAAAAATCTAACACGCAAACCACTCATGAACCTAGCCTAGCTTTGCATGAGTGTGCTGAATATTTCCATGTATATAAAAGTGTGCCACAAGCAAAACAGCAACCCGGAAATAAAATTATTGAACTCTCAATGTTTGCCGTTGTCAGAAGAACTGAAACTGTTTTTAAAACCCGATTTTAGGCTGATAATCACACATAATTCTACCCTTACACACTGGCTGTGACTGCAATCTGAAGTGAAAACAAGAGTCTCAAGGACTCCTGATGATGCAGTGCGTGCAGCTTGATGGAGGAACCGTGCTCCCAATCCTCCATATTCATGTATGGTCACCAAGTAGAACACACACACACCGCCATAAAGCAAGACTCGCTGGTCCATTCCTCAAAGTCTCCAAACCATGCAGCTCCAGACTGGAGTCATTTCCTGTTATTGAGTTCATAGGAAAATGCTTTATTAGCCATCAGCTTCCTGGCTGGACAGCAGAAATGAGACGAGCTCCCGCAGCTCCCAGTGAGATGACTCAAGCTTTTATATTTGATCATCATTACTTATACAAGAGACATTTATTCGGGTACAGCTGAGGCTGCGCTGCCGAAGTGCAGGTCATACTCGATGTGCATGAACATAAATTAACTTCTGAGTGGCTGCAAAGCCCCTCTTCAAACTGGCGTAATAACACACTGCCAGATCGATTAGGCCAGTGGCCAGAGAGTCGGTGAACCAGACTGTTAGAGAGAAGCAGGTCTGACAGGCCAGGTGCTGCAAAAGCAAATCCACGGTGCAGAAACAGCAGCACACAGCACAAACTCAGCAAGCTCTACACAACTAACGAGCCATTAATCTTTGTCCCCTAACTCATGATGCTGACTGCAGCATTGCTCACGAAACATAAACTGCTCTATTGATTTTCCTATAAAGAAATGGCACTCAGAGAATACCACCCACAGGAGAAAGGAACGCTTTATTTTATGCTGAAAGGAAACGTAAAAAAAAAAAAAAAAAGTGTCTCACTGATAAAGGTAGTGACACCACGCCTTTAAAAACTGCCAACATTTTAATGGTTACACCTTTGTGCATTGTTACCAGCCATCCAGCTGACTGTCACATGCTCCAACTTATCGCACAATATGATGAGCAGATCTCTGCGAGGCCTGCAAAGAGCACACAAATTTAAACCTGAGCTGAGATGAACGATGGAAGTGCTTCCCTTCACAGACCGGGCTAACGCTATCGTCCCCGACCTCACAGAAGGGTCGCATTGTTGTGAGGCCTCTCTGGCCTGCTGCAGGCCTCCATCTCCGCGGTTCCCATGGCATTGTACTGAGACACAGACAGTCTGCCAGCCAGACTTAAAAGCACTTCTTGAGCATGTTTTCAACCTCTGCTGGCGAGAGTGCTGCAGGCAGCAGAAGGCTTTGCAGCCAGTCGTGTGACCCCGGCACAGTCTCTGCCAACAGATGCATACGCCAGTGCAAATAGAGCCCGTTTGTTTCCTTTGACTCATCTATATTCTGTTCGCCGTCATGCAGACAGATCATATGCTGGTGCAGAATGACTCATTTCCATGGCTGCCCTGAATTAATTCAGAGACGCTTTGTGATGAAAAACTGAATGAAGGCACACAGAACTGTAATAATTCAACAGTGAGAGTTACGCACACAAAACAACAATGAAGCTTCTTCACAACGAGACAACCGTGCAACATGTGAAGAATGTAAGGGACGAGCATGGTTGCGCTCCCGTCCTACGCACAGTGTTGCAGGCTGTTGTTGCTGTGTCCTGTCACCAGGTGGCGGTATCAGAAACCATCACCCACTGGTTAGTTAAGTGCCGTTCTGAAGCCTCGGGGCGAGCGTGTCCCCCATCACCATCTGGGAATTTTGAAACATGGTTTGATGAGCGAGGGGGCGGGTTTGACTGTGAAACTGTTTGCTCATTGGCTAACATCTTGTCAAGCCCAAGTCATCCTCCTTTCTGACACCATCTACCCATCCGGCCAGATCACGGGGGCAGCAGCCTAAGCAGAGAAGACCAGACCACCCTCTCCCAAGCCACCTCCTCCAGCTTGTCCGGGGAGCCCCCCCCCCCCAAGGCGTTTCCGGGCCAGCTGAGAGATATAACCTCTCCAGTGTGTCCTGGGTCTGCCCCGGGGCCTCCTCCTGGTTGGACATGCCCGGAACATCTCACCCTAGAGGTGCCCCGGAGGCATCCTAGTCAGATCAACTGGCTCCCTTCGATGTGGAGGAGCAGCGGCTCTACTTTGAGCCCCTCCTTTCTACGGGAACAACCGGTCTGTGGGCTACTCTTGGTTGTGCCACCGTTGGGCCTTTGGCCTGGCGTGGAGAGGACCTCAGTCAACATACAAAAGAGCTTCTTGGGGTGAAGTGCTTCTCATGCTGCTTTTTTGATCTTAGCAGTTTGATTTTTTTTTTGGAGGGATTGTTTTGTGCTTCTCCTCCCCTCCTCTGTGGTTTCCATTTGGAGCCAGAGTTCCACCGACGTTGGTGTTTGAGCTCTGATCAGATAAACGTCTGGAGAACGAAGGAGGGACCGCAGAAAACAGAAAAGCCAAACGGTTGGCGTGAACAGGAAAGGGGAATGGCAGCAGAGAGCACCATTTCCTAAAACATCAAAAGATGCAAAAAGCATGCATGATAAGCAGAGATGATGGCTGCAGTGGAGAGTTTATTGTTTTTATTGCTCAGTTTCACCTCATTAGTAAGACGTCCTTTATACATGACGGCTTCTGTGTTCTCCATGGCAGAGGCTAAGCTAAAAGACGACCAGCAGTCCAAAGAGTTTCCCCACATCCGTGTTTGTTCGCCAGATTTTTTGACACTGTGGCAGCAGATCGCTATGAGATGCAGACACCGGCCTGCAAAGCAGTCGCTTTAAGAGTATATAAATAAAAGGTATACGCTTTTCACCATCTATCACATCACAGTAATGTGTTATTTAGTCTACTAATGTGTTTGAAATCCAGAGTTAAACAGACATGGGTGGAGACACCCTCCACATACCAGCTACTCATGATCAAAATATCTAATCTGCTGTGAAGAGGTCAAGGGTCGCTCCTCCCTCTTACCAAGTCATTATATCACACTCTGAGAGCAATAAACGAGGACAATAGGAGAAGTCACCTCCCTGTCCTTGATGATGAGCACAGTGCAAGTGTTCCCATAGCGATATGACAACTGTTGAATAAACACTGGTGGTAAAAAAAAAAGATTAAAAAAAAAAAGCTGCAAGATCATCAAACGTCTCTGATCTGTGCGAGTCGGCTACTTTCAGCGAGCCCAGTGTCGTCACCTCTCAATCTATAGACACAGGCACTGTGGCAACGGATATTCTGGAAGCATTGATGTGTGGCAGTGCCCAAATAGATCTGACACAGCTGTGTGTGGAGAGCACACACACACACACAGTTTATCAGCTGTTCCCAGAGGCCCAGCTAACAGCAATGTGCCTATGGCAACCTGCACGCCAGCCATTGTCTCCCATGACTGTGTTTAATGCAACACAGAGGGAACAGAAGCATGAACACACAACGCAGAGAGTGACCGAGGAGAAAAGCAAGCACAGCTCCACACAGACGTGTCCAGAAGACACACAATGAAGAAACTTCTGGCTGCTCGCACTGGAAAGGGAGGGGCTGAGAGGAAAGAGCTGGCCACAAGCGTAAACCTTCCAGGCCTCGGGATGATGTAACCTCTCCCGCAGGCGGTGAAAAAGCAGTCGCAGAAGTGGCGCTGATCGTTTGTTCCCGCATGTTCACGCAGACCCAGGCTCCTCTTTAAAGCTGGACTCAACAAAAGCAGCACACACACAGGACAGAGGTGGGGTTTCTGTTGCACGCAGCTGAGCAGCAGCTCTACTAGATATGGATCCATTTTTAAAATCAGGCAGACCAAAAGTAGCTGCTCTCATAAGCAGCACGCATACGTGCTTTTAAAAGCCGCAGGCAGCCACCATCACCCATACTCTTGCTGTTTTGGTCAGTGACACCCCTGTGCACCACCACCCACAAACTCTACTAGTCAATCGACCACCCCCAAAGCCTCCTCCCACCACCCCTGCCCCCTTTAGTCCCAGTGTGCTTCTCTGCCCCCCCCTATTCTTTTCCATGCCGTTTTCCCGCCCTGGAAAGCATCAAGCTTAAAGAAAGAAAAACCAGCATTCACAGCTCTACACCACCACCTCCACCATCAGGGTCCCTGCTGAGGCAGAGCTCATGCATCAACATACCAAACTGACCACTTTAAGACAGGTTTATGAAAATGCATCCACAGCAGTGACGTATGTCCGCAGCGCACTTTGTCAGCAAAGTTGGAGAAGCAGTTGGTCCTTCCAAAATAAAACCCAAACATCAAACTTAGGCTCCTGTCCGAATCTGATCCAGGGTCAGTTCATGGCTGAAGAGTGTCTCTGTGACTCAGTGCCGCAAGCACGGAAACGCAGCTGCGGCATGCACTGCAGTGTTGGATCGGCTCTTACGGAGCACAGCCACCCGGCTTTGCTGCAGACTTCGCCCGCTTCCCAACGCGGCAGGCTGCCCTTCACCCACGCTGAGGGTTGGGGTGGAGGGGGGAGCCGCCTCCGCCCTGCTGGTGACACTGCAGGCTCCACATGGCCACAATGGCAAAGAGGGTTATGGATGTGAACGCCTGAAATAAACGTGTAACTCCAGCCTTTATTCAGCCATCGTGCGGCATGTTCGCTTAGAGAAACACAATTTGTGCAAACAGCTAAAATTATTGGCGTCCCGGGGCAGAAACGCCGCGTTTATGAGCACAATGCGCTGATGTGGGATCAGCCAAGCGTCCTTAAAAGAAGAAAAGGAGAAAAACTTCTCCAGCGCGACTTCTCCTGCGGGCTTACCTTCACAAACAGCTCGATAACGGGCTCGCTTTCCGCCTTTACTCCGTTCTGCGGTACCGACAGAGACATGGTGGCTGCTCCTCTGAAGTTTCTCCTCACAAAGATGAGTTTTTCCTCGACACCACGCCCGACTTCGCTCTTCTCCTCCACCCCGCGTTCCGCGCTCTGAGTCCCCAAAAGACGCTTTTTTTTCTCCCCAAGGGAAGGAGGAGCAGAAGGCAGCGGCGACTCCCAGACAATACAGCAGTTCCACCGCTAGCTCGGCTACACACGCATCGCTGAACCGCCGGGGGACGTCTCTGCTGGGTGAGTGATGATGGAGAGGAGCGAAGGAGCGACGGGAATATTTAAAGCCGTGATGTCATCAGCAGGGAGGGGGTGAGGCGGAGGGAGTCAAGGAGCCGCGTCCCAGGGGCGTTTCCACGATCTTCACCGGGGGGGGGGGCACAAACACCAAGGAGGCAACACACACACACAGACACACACACACAGACACACACACACACGCGGCAAATCAGAATATTTAAACAGAAATACCTAAAAGGTAGAAAACCATGTGACCTTATAGAAATGGTTCATTTTCTATATTATATATATTTATTTTTAACATCCAGTTAGACATTTTAAACGATTTTTTTTGCTTTGGAAACATTTAAATTTTTGTACATGAGAATATTACCAAATATTTTATTTAATTTTGTATTTTTTCCCCATTGATTTCAGTTGAGTTTTTACCTTATTACGATATTTTTTTGGTTTATTTTATTTTATTGTATTGCTGCTTGAAAGCCAGGCTGCAGACTAAAGAAGCAGTTTGTCTGCACAGACGCTGATTCTGTGAGCAGCTTGTCTGATGAAGGACTCTCACTGGCTTTGACTGTTGCTCTCATTAGGTTTGCTGTAGCCTCTATTCTACAAGTGAGGCTGCGGCTTCAACATGAGCTACAACAGCATCATCTTCACCGATGCTGTGCTATCAAACCTCTTAATCTTACTGCTCAAAAAAGAAATAAAATTTAAAAAAAAAAAAAAAAAAAAAGGAAAACTACAGTCAGGTGAAAAACAGGTTGTTTCCATAGGAATTAAGAGGGTAAGTGGAAGCCAGCTGTTCGTAATCAAAGGGACTTGATTAATTGATCATGAGCAAAAAAGAAAGTATAATTTTTAGCAGTTTATTGGTCGGAAACATTCAGGTGTGTGAGACACACTGCCACAATCTTGCCAGGAGTGGATGTCCTGACAAATTCACCCCACTGTGGGGTGAATACAGTGATATTCACAGTGATATTCTCAGAGAAAGTGCAAAAGGTCCAAGAGCTCCATCTCAGACTCTACAGGCCTCAGTTAGCATGTTAAAGTTTGTGACAGCACGATTAGAAAAAGACTGAGCGAGTATGGCTTGTATGGAAGGGCTGCAGGAGAGAGCCCCGTCTCTCTAGAAAGCTTTAGGTTTGCACAGCTGGTTCTGATACCAACTGTCAGCACGGTGGTGGAGGCCTGATGATTTGGACTCGATTTGCAGCCGCGGGACCTGGCCACCTTATAGCCACTGAGGAGGCCGCGAACTCCTCTGTATGCCAAACTGTTCCAGAGTCAAGTGTGAGGCCATGAGTCCAAAAGCTAAAGCCTGAACAACACTGGGTCATGCAACAGGACACTGATCCCAAGGACAGCAGCAACAGAATGGCTGAAAAAGAAAAGAATCAAGGCTGTGGGACCTTAAATGAATTCCTGCAGACTTCGATGAACTGAAGCAAGGTTGCAAATATGAGTGGACCAAAATTCCTCCAGAATGATGTGAGAGACTGATAAAGTTATAGAGAAAATGATTACTGAAGTTTATTCTGCTAAACGTGGTTCAGCAATCTACTGAATCATGGACTTAGTTTTTCACAGGACTGCATAGGTTCCTCTGAAAACTTTATTTTTCACATGACTGTAAATAACACAGCGGCTCGTGATAAATGAAATATTCTAGTTGAAGATCTTTACTGACGTACGTTCAGTGTAAATTTGTAGAGAACAAAATGATGCGATGATGATCAGTGGACTCGTCAATGGAAAGGGCTGGTTTTCCACCCCAGTGAGAACAGCCTCTTCCTTTCAGTTACCTTGTACACGTCCTTTAATGGTGGAAACACCATCGCTGGTCCAAATGTGCGAGGAGCTGGCCAGTAAACGTGGCAGACATGTTTTTTCCTGGCCCCAGGCCATCAGTCCATCGGTCATATTAAACCTTGGCATTAAAATGAACCTAAAGTAAAAGTACTCATTATACAAGTCATAGTTGATGGGGGCAAGTGTCCCACCTTGACCCCCTCTGGACCTGCATGCTGTGTCATAGATGTTAAATAATGTTAGTAGTTGGTGACCCGGAACAGAGATTCTCTGCATTTAGTCAGAAAATAAATCCAGTCAATTAAAATCCCATACCATCGTTTAACTTCTCTGTTAGAGAGCAGAACGAAACCCACAAGAAGCTCTGTTTTTAAATACTTTAATATGTCACCACACTGAATCTGAGTAACATCCAGAGGGTTTGACATGATGTGGGCCCACCCTTTGCAGCTATTACAGCTTCAACTTTTCGGGGAAGGCTTTCCACAGGTTTAGGAATGTTTATGATAAGTTTTATTTGTCACATGCACAATTATACACAGTACAGCACACAGTGAAATGTATTTGGTATGTGCAGCTGATAATAAGTAATAAGAATGTATAAATAAGAAGAATAAAAATAAGTAATTTAAACCATACAGAATAGAATTATTTACAGTGTGCAATAATGGTGCAGTTTAGGGCTCAGAGCTGAGCAGACTGATGGCTTGTGGGTAAAAACTCTTCTTCAACCTTTCAGACTCAGTCCTCAGGCAGCGGTAACGCCGGGCTGATGGGAGCAGGGAGAAGCGAGAGTGTCCGGGGTGGCTGGGCTGTTTAAGGATCTTCATGGCCCTCAACCTGCAGTGCTTGGCGTAAATGTCCTACAGGTATGGGGAGGGTGGTTCTGATGGTCCATTCAGCTGAACAAACCACCCTTTACGGGCCATGAAGTCCTGCTTAGTGCAGTTTTCCATCCAGGTGGTGATGCTCCCATGCAAGATGCTCTCGATGGCGCCGGTGTAAAAGTTCCTGAGCACCTTGAGTGGGAGCTTGAAGTCTCTCAGCCGCCTGAGGAGGCAGAGACGCTGTCTGGCCTTCTTCACAGTGATGTTAATGCGATGAGTCCAGGAGAGGTCCCGTGAGATGGACACTTCCAGGTGCTTGAAAGTGTCCACTCTTTCCACCTCAGCACCGCTGATGAGAAGTGGATGGTAGTCCTGACCGGACTTATTGCACAGGTATCATCCTATCACGGTACCACGCTGGAGTTCACTGAGCTCCTGAGAGCGACCCATTCTTTTACTGATGTTTGAAGAAGCAGTCTGCATGCCCAGGTGCTTGGCTTATACACCTGTGGAAGGGACACCTGTATTCAATGAAGTGGATGGTGAGTGGATACTTCTGGCAGTATAGTGCCTGTGGGTGCAGACGTTGCTTGAACATTTTGGGGAGACACACTGAGGGGAGCTGGGTTTAGAAAATTTTGCGCATCACACTTAAATTCAAAGTGAATTTTTATGCACCGACATGAACGTTTTCTTCCTTACTCTTAAAATTTTCTGGAGTATAAAGCAGTGACATTCTTTTTTAAAATCCTTCTTCAATATTATCCCTGCAGTCAGCACACATGTGGTCTTATTTTCCTCTTTGATCCTCTTTTATATTTACATGTGTCATGAAAATCACAGTGTAATGAGCTCACAGCTCTGTCTCATATCAGACTTCTTTTCTATTCTTTTTTATAACCTGCCCAAATGTGCACATCACCTGTTCGTATTAAACTCCTGGATTGTAATTAGTCAATTGTGTTTCATAAGAATTTGTTCTGCACAATGAAAACATCTCACACTCATCGGTGATGATTTTAGGCAATCATGGACATTTCTCCTATCATACTGAGTCTAAGTGAGAACAACAAGGTCAGGTAATATTTCCCTAACATTAACACAACTTGTAAACAAAGAAAAAAATCCTCCTCAACTTTCTTTTTGGAAAAGAAAAAAAAAAGACTTCCTTCCTTTTCCTTGTGGAATGGTCACGACCCTGCCAGCATCTGGAAGCCATCATAAGGAGGAGACGTGCTGCTGCTGCGATCACAGCGCTGCATGTGTGTGGCGCAGATAATGACTTTTACCACAAAACATCACCGGCAGTAACAACTCATAATTCATGATCGTATTTTGGGGAGTTGCAGATCCGCCCAGTCGGAGAAATTGTTGCTTTTGCTGAGTAATGCTACAGTATTTTCTTTCTTTAGGTAAATCTTCATCCTGGGGGGCGAATTCGTGTTCCCTGCTTCTCCAATGAAATATACACATATGCATGCAGTGCTGTGCAAAAGTCTCGAGCCACCCCTCATTGCTTTATATTTTGTTTCCAAGGAGCCAGACTTGTAATTTTTTTTAAAGTGGTCTTGAGCAGCAGTTAGCTGCCTCTTCACTTGTTTCCAGTCCAGTCGCTGCAGCTGATCATTTACAGAGGAGTGTTTGTTTGTTGCTGCTTGACACTGTCCTGTCACCGAAGCAGAAAAAAGCACCTGCCTCTAGGGATGAACCAGTGTTGTGTGAAGGAATTTCTAACTGGATCATTTTGTCTTGATAAACATGTAATTTGTTTCTTTGGTAAAATCTCTGGAAAATGCCAAAGAAAACATAATTTCACAGGCACAGACGAGGTGATTCCCAAAGAGCTATTAGCGGAAAACTTGGCATATCTCAGCATTGTGTGCAGCGTGTTCTTAAAAGAAACTGGGGAAACTGGACAGGTGGAGGACAAAAGAAGAAGTGGCAGGACTAAAAAACACATCTGCAGCAGATGAACAGTTTCTGAAAGTCTTTAAGAGATAAAATCCAGCAAAGACCTGAGAGATGCCTCTGGACCTTCAGCTGATCCATCAGCTGTTCACGGAAGCCTCATCAGAAATGGTCTCAGTGGAAGGGCGGCTGTCAGGAAGCCGTTCTTAAGGAAGGGAAACGGGGAGGAAAGGCTGAGGTCTGCCACATTAAACAAGAACTGGGCTGAAAAACCAGTGGCAGCAGGTCTGATGGAGCGATGAATCCAAATTTTAAATTTTTGGTTCACATCATCATCGTGTACAGAGGAGGTCAGGAGAGAGGTACAACAGCGAACGTCTGCAGCCTTCTGTAAAACACAGTGGAGGCTCTGTCACAGTTTGGAGCTGCATTTCAGCCAGTGGTGTTGGAGATCTGATCCAAATAGATAGATTTATGAACGCGGGAAAGTGCCATCAGATTTTGATTCACCATGGGCACCACGACGGCGTGGTGGTTAGCACTGCTGCCTCACAGCTGGAATAACATCTGGAAGGCCTGGGCTCAATGCCACCTTTGCCCAGGCCTCTCCCTTTGTGTGGAGTTTGCATGTTCTCCCCATGTCTGCGTAGGTTTCCCCCCACAGTCCAAAGACAGGCACTTCCTGGGGTTAGGTTAATCAGTCACTCTAAACTGCCCATAGGTGTGAATGTGAGTATGAATGGCTGTCTGTCTCTCTGTGTTGGCCCTGCGACAGGCTGGCGACCTGTACAGGTGTACCCTGCCTCTCGCCCTATGTCAGCTGGGATAGGCTCCAGCCCCCTGAGACCCTGAACGGGATAAGCTTTAGAGAATGGATGGATGCAAAACCATGATTGGCAGCAGCTTCATTTTGCAGCGTGACAATGATCCCAAACATATATATATATTTATTATCTATATAAATATATAGAACATCTACATTTAAAAATGTAAAATTAAAAAAATTATATAATTTTACATTTTTAAACCTACCATTTGTTTTAAAAACCTTTTTTTTTTTTCCTGAATTCATTCCAATCCAAATGTTTTATTTCCACCAAAACATGAATGACAAAATGTTGTGAAACCACAGATCCTATAAAAAGGTTTTAATTCTGAAAGGACAGGATGACAAGAGGCAAAGTTACTAAATACAAAGATACTATTAGCAGTCCCACAGAGATTAGCTTGGTACAGGGGTGTCAACACAAACTGCATCATCTATCTGTTTGCAGAGAAAAAACAAAAACAAAAAGACAAAGCAGGTTTCACCTCGTCTCCAAACAAGAATTTAAAGTTAAAAAAAAAAAAAAAAGCAGGTTAAATGATGTCAAACACCTCTATTAAGTTACAATATGGGACAAAACGTTCTGTTACAGCCTCTAACAGAGGACACAGCCGTCTCTCACAACTAAAAGGCAAAGTAACTGCATGTTACTGTACAGTTCCCTACACTTCATAAGGTCAGTGGTTCATGCACATCAGAGACAATCACTGCACATGCAATCATTTCAACAGAATCTACTGTAGGCTGTGAAAATAATATTTAACCTGCACAAATCAAAACCGGTTTCCCTGCTCGACAAATTAAAACGATGAACATCACAAGCTTCTTTACAGTTCAGATCATACACTAACCAACAAATCAAACCCTTCAAAATGTACCAAACCAGTAAAAAGAAAATCCAAAGTCAAGATTTAACAATTTGTACATTCTAAAGCTGAACCAGGTTGATGACAAACATCAAGAGTGAGTGGAAGAGCGAGAGCCGCTCGATTTCAGGACATCTGTGACGGAGACATCTGGGCCTTCCTCATGGAGCGCAGGGCCTTCTCTCTAAGGTGCTTTTCCAGATCATCCAATGTGTTCTCCACATCGGTGTCCGATTCCTGAGCGAGAAGAAGATCATTTACTAAATAAACATTACATTCACTGCCGTACTGAACAGAAATCAGGCCGTAGTTACTAACACCACCCAAACTGACGTTACCTTTCTGGAATCTCTGTCCTCCTCTGCAGCCTGGGTCTCCTGAGGGTCTGCAGTCACAGCAGCAGCAGCACCACCACCGCCGCCGCTCTTCTCCTTCTTATGCTTCTTGTGCTTTTTGTGCTTCTTCTCCTTCTTATGCTTCTTTTCCTTCTTCTTCTTCTTCTTCTTTGAACTGCCGTCAACATCCGAATTCTGAGACAGAAACGATACAACTTGACAAAAGGCAAGAGGAGGACTATGACTCCAGCTTAGGTCAGCATGTTACAGTTCACCTGTGTTTCAGGTGGAATCTGAGGATTCTCACAGTTTATTATTAACAGTGCTGTAAGTGTCCAACTACCTGTGACCATACTTTGTAATTACAGTGCACAGATTGAAATTTTGTGCCGATATTGTACTGATGCTTAAAAACATGACCAATAGCCTATTTTTTAAAAAATTTTTTATCTGCCAATAATCTCAAACCTTGCTTGGAGATCGACTTCCAGAACCACTGCTGGCCTTCTTGGCTGGTGGAGGAGACGCACTGACCGAGCGAGATGGGGATGGGGAGGCAGACGTGGGGGCGGGGCGTTTCTGAACTGCTGGTTCAGCAGAAACGGATCTGGATCTGGAGGACGCTCTCCTTATAGGCTGGGGGCTTGGAGAGGGTCTGTGAAAAATGATACGTGTCACAGGTGAAGAGAGTAAAACTTTGTTCTGTCTGATGAACGGGCGGTCCCTACCTCTGGTTGTCGCGGCGCTCTGGGGTGCGTGAAACTCTGCGGATTACTTTACTGTGTGAGGGTGACTGCTGTCGGCGCTGGTTAGACGGAGACGTGCTCGAGGTTTCATACCGCCGTGGGGGACTCGGGGATCCTCTAACCGCATGACTGCGGTTCGCAGGGGATGGGGAGAGGCGTCTGGCTGCTGCAACAGGGGATCGCGCATCTCTGCTTCGCCGCCCAGACGGCAACATGGGGCTCCGCCTGTGTCTGGGCGGAGATGTGGAGGAGGGAGGGGATCGTCTCCTTGGAGCAGGAGAGCTTCTACGCTTCGGGGACCTGGAGGGGCGTCGCTTGGCACCCGGAGAAGAGCGTCTCATGGGTGAGCTAGACAGCTTCCTCTTCGGTGGAGGTAAAGGTGAAGGGCTGTAGCGACGCTGAATGGGGGGGAATATCGTCTGGGGGATGGAGATCTACGACGGGGTGGTGGGGAAGGAGACCTGAAAAGCAACAAATTCAATCTTTAGGAAAGAAAGAAAAGTTCCTTTTGCACATTTCTAAAGACAGGGGTGCAGGAGAGGGTCGAAACACTCCAGCCTGAAACACCTGCTGTTGTATTACACCTTCATTAGGCCTGCAAACATATTCCTGGCAAGTTCAACAGCAGATGCAGCACAGAATTTGGAATATTCAAATCTCGTCTAAATTTAAAAGGAGCATTCTTATACCTGCGTCTTGGAGGGGGAGAGGGAGATCGGCGACGGCGTGGGGGAGAAGGCGACCGACGTCTGCGTACAGGAGATGGAGAACGTCGTTTCCTGAAGGGAACAAACAAAGTCAGAATAACCACCTCCTGGTCGCCCGCCTCTGACCACAAGTCAAGTTGCAGCTTTCATTCAAGGTCTGTTCAGAGTCATAACTTTGATAACGAAGACCTTGAAGGAATTTTGTAAAAAAAGAGAAGTTATGACTACATAAAAATTTGTGATACCAGTGAAAAAAAGAAGCTACCAATTATTATCACAGATATTTGGTAGCATGCAAGAAGATCTGACAGCTAATTACTAATCCTGGGCTCTATGCTGGCCCACTGTCAGGCCCGAGCTTGCTGAGCAAGACATTTTTTTTTAAAGATAAGTAATTTTTCTTACTATCTTATAAAGAAGGCTGACTACGGTCCAGCTCATACAGCCTACGTTACCATGTTACTACATCCTGTTTTATGAAGAGCAGCGCCTACGCAGCTCCACTGCTCCGTCTGTGCCACATTATGCATTCAGGTGGGTGGATAGTGATACACTGCGCTGAACGTAACACTGACTGGTCATGAGTATGACTGTCTGTGCATAAAAATACATACGGGCAACAACAAACTACTACGACTCTGGAGGTTAAATTGCTCAGATAATGTGTAATGTGTAAACACTGTTATCTGACCTTGGAGAAGGATCCCTGTGTCGTCTCCGGGGAGATGGTGTACGGCTACGCCTCCTCCTGACTTCACCGTTTCTGGCACCTGACCCTCCCGCTGGCCTCTTGGGGGCCTCATCTTCTGAAGAGGAAGACCCCGTTTCTGAAACCACACAGACAGAAGACATCAAGAGCTGTTTCAGAGAAGCCTTCGCTGTATGCGGTCAGGGAAAGAACACCAAGGTTGGGGTTAGGACACAGCTTCAAAAGTCCATGAGACGATGAGTGCATAATGACAGATAGACTTGTTAAAGAGAGAGAGAGAGAGAGAGACAGGGTTTGGGTATGGGAAAAGAAAGAACGGGGATAAAAACGCTTTTAACCTGAAGACGACTGTCGGTTCTGCCTGCGATACTGACGTCGCTGCTGCACCGAATCTGCTGTTGCCCCTTTTTCATTTTTATCCTCCTCTGAAATGTAGAGCATTGAGTGTCCCATCAGTGTTAGCAAAGCCGTGAAACAGACTGCCATGGAAATGCTTCAAGTATTACAGAAAACAGATTCATAGCCCTGATGCTCGGTCATGTTTTAACATGTAATAATGTCATTTGACCATACATTTATAGCTCCATTTCCCTTGGCTTTAGCACAAAGTGCATTTATTAATGACTCTGGTCACTCAGGTTGGCCTGTGAAGAGATCCTTTGTGTTACATATACTCAACCTGTGTGACAGCAAGCCAAAGCATGAGGACTTCACACAGGTCCCTGGAAATGTCTCGGTAAATTAATTTCTCTACTTCAAAAGATAAAGATCAACCCTAAGTATCTGGGCCCCCCGCCGAAAGCCGGGGTAATTTCACCGGGCACAGAACGCTGAGTTAAAGTGGCCGCAAACTCCACGTGAACAGTCGTCACCCTTTTGTGATCCATGAGGTGAAAGCCGGTACGGTTCTTGAAAATGATTTTACACTTACCCGACTCAGAGCCTTCAGACGGTCTGGGCTTCACATTGTCAGTGGGAGAATCGACCCTTCCTCCTGGTTTTCTCTTAAACCCTGAAACATGCAAAGATAATGTTACATGCATTTATCACACTTACTGAAAGAGGATCTAAGTGATCACACGCTACAACAACAGGGCCTGCTGCTGCGTGCCCTGCAGGTTCCTGGTGGGTGGGGTTAATTAGTGCGGCTGGGAGCACATGGCCAGTCTCCCTGGAGCATAGGTAACGATATTTTAATTTAATGTAAAAAGAAGGAAGTGAAGCATACCTGATGATCTGGGTGGGGAAGGAGAGCCCCGGCCCCTTCGAGCTCGTGGAGACGGTGATCGTCTGTCCTTCCCTGCAGGACTAATGGAAGTGTCGGGATGATGGACCGGTTTTCGGGGTGGCGTGTTAGATATTCTTTTCACTGCTTTTTTAGGTGAACGAGAGCCTGATGAGCTGCTACCAGAGGATGAAGCAGAGCGGGAGCGCCTCCTGCAGGACACAAAAGAGTTCATTCTTCTGTATGATACAAAAAAACGATGTAAAAATATTAAATTAATGCTAGTAAAAAAGAAAGAAAGAAAAATGTCGTACACCTTAGCAAGCATCTCACTGACCTGCGAACAGGGGAGCGCCTGTGTCTGTGCCTGGAGGCGGCAGGGGCACGTCTGGGGGGCTCCTTCGGCGAGGAGAGATTCTTCTTCGGGGACTTTGTCTTCTACGAGGGGAGTAAGACCTGATTGGGCAGAGAGCAAACAGAGGAAGTTATTACTCCACAGTCTTTTAAATATCTGGACAATAACATCGGTATGAGTTAAAACCAAGAATGTCAGATTACCTAGAACGAGAGCGGCGTCTGCGAGAACGGGAATGTGAGCGTGAGCGGTGGTGCCTTTCCCTCCTCGTGTCCTTCTCCCGTTCTCGTGACCTCGGCCTTTCTTCTTTTTTATGAGTTTTCTCCGGCGATTGCTCTTTGACTTCATTCACAGAGTCGGCTTTCACCACCTCCACGACTGCGTCACTGCAAAAGAAATGCATTTAAAAGTGTTAAGTTGTAAATAATACAAATCACACCAGATGTTCACTTCAAAGCAAATACAAGCGTTCCACAAACCAGGTGGAAGAAGCTTCTTGGACGACCGGCTCTGGCACAGCTCTTCCTGAAGTATCCGGTTCCACCAGCTGCTCCGAAGGTTTAGTGGTCAGCTGCATCAGGGGCGGAGGGGGTGAAGTGCCACCAACTGGACTAACTGGTTTGCGTCTTGGGGAACGCGAGGGGCTGTGTTTCCTTTCCCGCTTCGCCGGCGACCTCCTCCGCGGCGACGGCGACCTCCTCCGCGGCGACGGCGACCTCGTTTTTCGCCTGCCCAGAGAAGCAAATGTAACAGGTTCACATGTTCTGCAAGGAGCTTACGCTTTATGGGTTCATCTACTGGTCACAAAATGAAAATAACCGTACCTTCTTGGGCTCTTTGACTGAGCTCGCTCTCGGGTGTCCTTTTCCTTCTTATCCTCATCCACCTTCTTCAGAGAAGCAAGCTTCTCCTGTTCAATCTGCCAGAAGCAGAGCAATGAGAGACAAGTCACTAAAAACACTAAAACCTTCCAAACTGCAGTGATTAAATACTCTAATCTGTGCTTTTCAACACTGTTCAACGTGATTATCTTTGTGTTCTCTGGAAAAAAGAAAGAAGCAGAAGAGCACATTGACCACCAGCCTTTAGACCAGTAAAGCGTGTGCAGCAGAGTGAGGTTGAGTCTCGCTGTGCCACAACTACAGACATCATTTCAGAGCACTTTGGGGTGGGAGGTGATCTTTCAAGAGTGGTCGTCCCTGCTAAATACTGAATAAGATTTCCAGCATGTGGAAAAGCTCACCTGTCTCTGTTTGATTTCCTCTTTCTTCTGTTCCAGAAATGCAGAGGGGATGCCAGCAATGTTCTCCTGGGCGCTCAGCAGCAGGGGCCAAAGGTCCTTCATGAACTCCCGGGCGTTCTTCCCGTTCAGAAAGCCTGTCAAGTTGATCTGCATCATCTTGCTATCCGGGTGCTGTAACACACACATGAAGGGAGGAGAGAAGAAAAAAAACATATAGCCATTGAAACCTCTGAAGACAAAATAGCACGGGGAGGTAGGGTCCCACAAATGGGGATCCCTACCTTCTACTCCTCTCTAAAAAGTATACCTGAGACTATTTAATTAACCATCTTAAAAACATGTAAGACACTGACTAGAATATTTAACATCCCTGGATCCAATATTAGACTCAACCTACAAAATTTAAGATGATTTAAATTGTACTCACAAACTCATGAAACTGAGATTGCGAGCTAGCTGAGGGGAGACGTATCTAGTTTTGCTTTAAAAAAAAAAAAAAAGCATGCAATTCTGCTGCCCTAGATTTACAGACTACCATAAAAAAAACTCCCATAACACAAAAAAACTGCAGTTATAATTGATTTCTTCAGTGCTACCCCACTACCATACATCCCCTTGGTCGCTACCCACCCCTTGTTTTCCAGTCTCCCCACAGTCTACACTTCAGCAGGTAAACAAACAGCCACAATACAGAGTGCATTAAAACCCAACACTGCAAGTACAGTTCCGGTGTCTTCAGTGAGTCCCGTGGGATCAGTGGGCACGGAGCTCCCTTGGCTTGCTTCCGCCTCCCTACTGCTTGAGACTCAACCACCTTGAGCTTAATGTTATATCATTTATCTAAATTGCAAGAGACGAACAAGCAATAATGAGTACACAGTTACACAAAAACTGAGTTTTATTTCAACAACTGATAGAATTATTGTGAGATACCGTAATCTCAATTGTATTACCCTGTTTTCCATTATGCAACAGTACCCGTTAAACTTAGCTTGAACAGCCCACCCCACCCACTGGCAAGCAAAAGATAAAATAAAAGATATAAAAATAATGTGTGTGTGTGAGATGCTGGTGACATAAAATATGAAAATACATTAGAATAATGAGCCATTAACGAAGCTAAAATCATACTGATGTCAAGAACTGTATGATAATTGAGAATATTGGGTATAAATTACTTAATGTTTGTCCTGTGTAAATAAAAGTATGCCTGTGCAATGGAAATTACCCATGTTCCAGACATCTTACATGGTTTGATCCATCAGTGGGACAGAGTACATGTTATGGAAAGGGAAACAGCTGGACTAAAACAGCCTGAGGTGAACGTACAATTTAGCCTACGAAAATAAGATCTAAACATTACAGGTTTCTGCAAGGTAGAAAATAAAAAAAGTGAACTTTTTTATTGTTACTTATTTATCGAACGGTTACATTTACATAAAGACAACTCAATACTAAATTGAAAAGTATTGTTTCTTATGGATGAAAATATTGTTTATGCTGACCTCCAGAGGTTGAAGTTCTCCACTTGCTGCAGTGAAGCTATAATACAGTTGGGCTGTGTTCTTGACACCGTCACATGACTGTGACGTGTGGTTACAAGTGGAAGCGAAAACACTTCTGACCACGCCCAACAGCAGTGCAAAAGACAGTGAAACTTGCAATCAGAGGTGGTCAGTGAGACAATACTTTTCAGCTTTGCGTGATGACCCAATTCATGGAAAGTATAGAAAAACAGGCCGTGTTTCAGCCCATTTTTCTCCTGCTTTCAGCCCGCACCTCCGGTTACATTTAAAGGGAGCTGGGCAGTCTACTGATGCACTGCCGATACCTCACAAGAATATGATTATGACATTTTTTTTTAATTTTTTTTTTTGAAGATGTTTCTTTCACTGACATGATATAGGTGATCCCTGCATATAACTCACCTCAAACCACACACTGCATCATGAAGGGAGAGTTGGGCTCAGTGACTTTGGGCTCAGGAGAGAGCTAATTAGATGTTGGTGCTATACTTCTGATGCAAGGTATAACATCCATATTGGTTCAGGCCTTTTAAATCATAAATCACATCATCATTAGAAGACTGCTGAATAAAGGCACTTTGTCACATAACAGCAAAACATGGTAATGTCATTATAAATCAGTCTTACACCAATTGTTACTTTCCCCATTCAATTTCAGTTTGACTAGGACGTGTAATTATTTGCTTATATCGTTCTTACTGACTAAGCAATGCCCTCCAATTTATCACAGTTCTGACAGAACAAAAAAATAAGCACGATTAAAGATATTACCTTCTCCTCAAGCTGGTTAAATATGAACTCTATGACGACATCATCCTCGAACCCCAGAATCTCGGTCACTCGCTGAGTAATCCAAGGTTTGATGACTTCTAGGTTCACTTTGGTCATGTCCACCTGAACATCAAACAGGTAATCGAGGGCTCCCAGTTAGTGACGAGAAGCAGCGAGTTTATGAGCACCTGAACAGATACTAGAAGTCTTCCACAGCACATTAATGAACCCTCCACAATGAGAATCATCTGTTTTCTCACATCAACAGTTATTCTAACCCAGCCCTTCACACTGTTTTATACACAGCCACTTTGATGCCATCTTTTTTGGTTTTTACCATATTTGTAGGCCATTCTCCATCATTTTGATTTGCTGAATTTGACACATTACTTTATAAAATAAATATATTATTATGTAACAGGGTATTTCCTGGCTCAAAACGGCCACTAAATGCAATCAGTGCACAATGACACTGCATTTCCATAGGTTACACACAAATCCGACATGACAAAACACTGATCTGTGGTCCATCTTTGGCAGATTAAAAAAACTTCACTGTCAGCTTAATGTCTGACTTACAGGTTAAAAATAAACAGCTGAGTAATTGTATTTATTTTAGATGTAGACATGTCAGATTTAGTAAAACTGCTCATTTACATTTGAAGTCCCTGCGCAGTTCACATGAAACTCTACAGTATACATTAAAAAACACACATGGACAGCAGACATAAATAACACAATGCTAACTTATCAGGTGATCACAGATTTAGTTTGTTTGAGATCTGCTCTTAAAAAGTCATATGTAAAGTTGACTGTATCGTAAGTGACAAGCTGTTCCTATTTACTTCTCTTTACTGACGGCAGTTTATCCAAATGCGAGGCGCTTATGAGGAACCTCAGTCCCCCCTACTTGGGGTCCTACTGCCAATCCCACTGTCACACCTTTGTGAGTGTCCAAGAAATTGCAGCAGCAAAATGAAAATATTTTATGGCTCTCTTAACATGTAGTTCTACTAAATTAAGTGTTGTTTCACCTGTTACTAACCAGGCAGTCCCCCTACAGGCTTAAAAACGGCATCAAAAGCAGGATTAGTCTGCATATAATTAACCCAAAGTGACAGTAATACCTAACTAACATAAGACTGGGGATTGTCCTCTTATTTCTATGGAAACTTGTTTCTGCCACACACACACACAAAGAAAGAAAGAAAAAATCGCCATCCATAAATTGAAATTTTGAGAAAACAACTGAATTTCGAGTTAGGGACCACGATTTATTTATTTATTTTTTGGTGGCAGAAACAAACTTCCATATATTTCTGACTATTTGATAAAAAACAATGACTTAAGCTTGAGCGCATTAATCTCACTCCTGGTGCGGTGGAGGCCAAAACAAGTTTTTTTTGCGGGCACCAAAATCTTTCACATACATACACTCACACCTGGGCTGTATGCACATCCCATCAGAAATGGCCTGATGTTTACGTGACTTTTAAAGAATAAAATGAGGGGCTCTTATCAGGCGTTAACAGTGATCCGAAACAGAAAACGGTGTGTTGAAACAAACTGTGGGTGATCGTTTACCTTTTTGTCCAGACATTCTGCAAATTTCAGCTGCTTCAGCAGTTTCTTCTGCTTGTTGCTGAAGCGGTTGTCCTGCTCCGCACTCGTACCCTGAAAAAATAACAGCCAAACTCAGACGGCTTGTCTAATGAAAGCTGACAATCACAGGTCACATCAGGGAAGGCCAGAAACGCGTTTGTGGTGTCAGGCTGCGCAGCCTCCTCGGTCTTCGGCCCATCTCCTTTAGTGCAATCTTACCGGCACCACCATCAAAGAAAGCAAAGTTTAAGCTGGGAAAACATTACGCTGCTTAACGTAAAGAGTTAAGACACGTGGGTTCCTGAGAGCACAGTATCATGTCCTATTTAGCTCCTCCACCGGAGCCACAAACGACACTAGCAGGCTAGCATTTGCCATGCTAGCCGCTCGCTTAATCATCTAAAGGGAACTGATGGGCTAATATCGGCTACAGCCTGGAGGCTGATTTGACTCACAGTGGGGCTCACGCTGACAGAATATTAAAAATTACGTTAATGTCATTATTCAGCAAACACCGTGGACTCGCTAAGGCCAGC
Source organism: Pterophyllum scalare (assembly GCA_024447675.2). Taxonomy (NCBI): domain Eukaryota; kingdom Metazoa; phylum Chordata; class Actinopteri; order Cichliformes; family Cichlidae; genus Pterophyllum; species Pterophyllum scalare. The sequence continues at coordinate 26,286 of JAMQGT020007750.1, read as the reverse complement.
GCGGCAGCGGTCGTGACCAGCTCATGGAGACAGAAGCGAAGCACCGCCCGGGCGCCATCTTTAGTTAGCTCGCTAGCTTGACTCGTCTATTTCCTGCAAATGTGTGTATAAAACAGCACATAAAGGTTACTGGCGCACGGAGTTGTACGGTAACGTAAATTATAAGGTAGCAAACATTAATACAGCTAACACGCATCAACTCCCAGAACAGCCCATATGAATGCAAAATGATGGCAAAACCCGAGACTGTTGGCTCCCAGTTGATAGACGAAGCCCTGGCAGCTCTGTTTGGCTATCTGCATGGCTCTCCACTGAACACACACGGTGTACATTAATGCTATAAAAGCAGTAATTTATCTCCGTACACCTAATTAATAACCAAGTAAAGACAAAGAAATAAGCGAGAAGAACTTACGCGGAAGAATCCCGCGTCCATTTTAGGTGAAACGGAGAGTAACTGGTGCTGTGCAGAAAGACGTGTGCCGCTCCGCCGGTGAAACTCAGAGTGGCGAGCCGGATAGACGTAGCGCCCCCACTGGAAGCAACCGACACTGCATCTAAAATTAGGAGGAAGTGCCCCTCACCTGATGCACAAAATGTGGCTTGGCTTCTGTTTCACTTGAGACCCTGCAGCTGGCATTAACTGCTCTTCAGGCATTCTCTTATTTAGCTCACAGCCCAGCAGTAGCCACACAGCTGCAGCTCAATCAAGCTCTGGTGAAGGTAAACATGCAGAAATATTAATCTTCTTGAAATTATTTATTTCCACATTCACTATCAATATAAAGGTTTTGGGGGTTGCTTAGAAATGTCTGTTTAAATGACAAAAATTGGCCTCTATACACCTTCTTCTTGCAGTGGATCATCTGCCTCCATCTCACCCTGTCCCATCCTTCTCCTCTGTCACACCATGTCCTTCTTCACTGCATCCATGAATCGTTTCTGTGGTCTTCCTCTTTCCTCCTTCCATCAGCAACAATACTCTGTTAGGCTGTGGTGTATAAATAATGCTCAGCCAGTATTAAAGGGCCCAAAGTACACCAAGAGGAAAGGAAAGCAGTGCTCTACTCCCATGGTTTATAGTGCGAGTGGGGCACTGCTGACTTCAACCGAAGCTATAATTGTGTGGTGGAAGGAATACTTCATGGACCTCCTTAATCCCACTGACATGTCTTCTGTAGTGGAAGCAGAGTTTGGGGATGAGGGGGATGACTCCCCCATCACTGGGGGTGAAGTCACTGAGGTGGTTAAACAACTCCTTGGTGGCAGGGCCCCTGGGGTGGACAAGATTTGCCCTGTGTTCCTGAAGGCTCTGGATGTTGTACGGCTCTCTTGGTTGACATGCCTCTGCAACGCTGCTGTGGGAGAATGGGGTATCTGGCCCGTTGTTGCGAACCATTCAGTTCCTGTACAACCACAGCGAGAGCTTGGTCCGTACTGCCGGCCATAAGTTGGACTCTTTTCCTGTAGGTGTTTGACTCCACCAGGCCTGCCCTTTGTCACTGATTCTGTTCATAATTTTTATGTACAGAATTTCTAGGCATAGCCAAGCGGTGGAAAGCTTCCGCCTTGGTGGCCTCAGAATCTCATCTCTGCTTTTTGCAGATGATGCGGTTCTGTTGGCTTCATCAGGCGGTGACCTCCAGCTCGCAGTGGAACAGTTCGCAGCCGAGTGTGAAGCAGCTGGCATGGCACTTCTAAGGCCCTGTTTACATGACACAGTTTCAAAATGAAAACGGTGTAGTTTTGATGCATTTCGGCCTCCCATTTACATGAGAACGAAGTGAAAACGATACGATTTGGAAACGGGCTCCAGAGTGGAGCGTTTCTGAAACGCTCCGGCCTCTGTCTCCGTGTAAACGGATGAATACAAGGCTAGGGGGGTACTCTCACATGTGCACTATGGTTGCCACAGTTTTCCGTGCATGTGCTAACAGATGAACAACAATCGCAATGGTGGATTCACTAGTGCTTCTTTGGCTGCTCAGTCTTTTGAACTTAACTTAAACTTTAACTTAGATATCTGCGTACTTAGAGTGGCACGATTCCCAGTCAATATTTTCCTGTGTTTTGCAGTTTTATAATTTAGTGTTATGTGCAGCAGCAATCCAACCGCGTCGTCAGTCCACACAAAGCTTCTCACATTGGCCATTTTGTAAATAATGAACAAATCTTTGCCGCGCATCCCACTGAGTCCCTCAACGCATGCTCGTGTTGCATAAGCAAGCTTTGCAAAAAAAACACACTGCCAACTTGTGGCCTTGCAATGGGAACTACCCAGATGGTTGACTTACACGAGGTCCATGCATGGCCATCTGGGTCCCACTGAACACACATTCGGGGCCTGTTAAAATCTATCTGGTCAAACCCCTCTAGGGCCACCATGGAAACCGCGGACAAATCCTTATGGGGCCCATAATGTTTGCCCTTACCAGGCCCCATATCGGGCCCACCTATGTGTGCTGGCAGGGACTGGTCTGCGGTGGTAAAGAGGGAGCTGAGCATGAAAGCGAAGCTGCCGATTTATGGTCACAATTCAATTCAATTCAATTTTATTTATATAGCGCCAAATCACAACAAACAGTCGCCTCAAGGCGCTTTGTATTGTGGGTAAAGACCCTACAATAATACAGAGAAAACCCAACAGTCAAAACGACCCCCTATGAGCAAGCACTTGGCGACAGTGGGAAGGAAAAACTCCCTTTTAACAGGAAGAAACCTCCGGCAGAACCAGGCTCAGGGAGGGGCAGTCATCTGCTGCGACCGGTTGGACTCAACATCGAGAATACAAGCAGCGGAAATGAGCTTCCTCCGAAGGGTGGCCGGCTTCTCCCTTAGAGATAGGGTGAGGAGTGCATCCATTCGGGAGGGGCTCAGAATAGAGCTGCTGCTCCTCCACATTAGTTGTTCATTTTATAAGAATGCATCCATTTTTGGTGTTGATTAGGCGTTTTGGATGTAAAAATGACACAGAAAAAAGGAATCCTTGGTAGGATACAATATTTAATACTCTTTGGGTAAATAAAAATTTTATTATTAAAGGTCTGATTCAAAGTACACAGCATTTTTAAAGATATGTTGTTCTCCTAAGAAAATAAGGCCTCGTTTGATACTGTTACTCATTCATATTCGTAATCACACCGCTGGCAAAAAAGTAAAATAAAGGCTTCCTGGTCGGTGCCACGGCAGGGGTAGTGGGGTTGTATGTAGTGTGAGTTTCACTTGATAGAGTATATTATAAAAGAGTGCTTTACAGAACAGCCAGAATACATTATGTTTTGTTACAATCCAAAGTTAACTGAGCCAGTCGTTCCAGATGATCCTGGATTCAAAATGTGCAACATATTTGTCATTCTACGCATGAAAGTCATCCATGTTGTATTAGATATTGTAGTAGACACTGTAACACATGGCTGTGTCCATGCATGTGATTAACATGACACTTGAGACTCTTTAAAGCTTAGTAAATGTTTCTTTTCCATCTGAGGCAACATGCCCATGTGTAAAGTGATGCTTATAGCAATGAGAACAATTAAAAACAACAAAGATGAAGAGAAGGTTTGACACTATATGATTCCCTGAAAAGACTGAAGTGTGTGTTTTTGTGTACATGTGTATGACATCTCACTTTCCACTGAATATAAAGAGGTTATGACTGAGAATTCCCATTTTACAGTTAGTCCCTGGCACGTTGCATTTGTGCTCCAGACAAACGGAAGTTCCTGGATGACAATTTGTAAAAGTGAAGTAAAACAAAATGTACTGTTGGTAAATGCAGACTGTAGAAAAGTCAGGGGTAAGGTACTGGTTAGTCTTTGTGGAGCAGGTTTTGCTAGCTGACCGGCAAACCCTCACTGGTCCTCTTGTCTCGGATGGAGCGCAGCATGTCTGTCACCAGCTCCTCGAGCCCGAAGGCTGGTGCCCAGCCCCAGTCTCTCCTGGCGTTGGTGTCATCAAATCTCACAGGCCAACTGTCTGCTGCAGAGCAACAAGCAAGAAAGACAAAATAAGATAGTTTTATTATGATTTATTATCAATCCTACCAGTGATTTAAAAACAAAGAAAGATACCATACCAATAGTCTGCCGGACAGTGTCGGGATTGTAGGTGACCTTGAGGTGAGGGAGATGCTTGCGGATTTCTTGGGCCACCTCTTCAGGAGTGAAGCTCATGGCAGCTATGTTATAGGTACGCAATGATAGCTGGCACTCTGGAGTCTGCATGAACTCTATTGTAGCGCGGTGGCAGTCAGAGATATGCATCATGGGAAGACGGGTGTCTGGTCGCAGGTAGCACTCGTGGTGACCTGTGCTGAGAGCATCATGGAAGATCTGAACTGCGTAGTCTGTGAAGACAGAAGTCCAGAGTACTTAGTCCACGACATCCAGCTGATTGGAGTGCATTTACACAACACACACACAGGCAGTACCTGTAGTTCCTCCACCAGGAGGTGTGTTAACTGATATCACTCCAGGGTAACGCAGGCAGCGGAAGTCCAAGCCATATTTATGATGGAGATACTAAAGAAAGAGAACCTGATTGAAAATGAAATGGAGTCATAGGTGTCTCTGTAAGCATGCATGCAAAAAGTATTTTACCTCCCCCATCAGTTCACCATGCACTTTAGACACGCCGTAGATGGTTCGAGGTCTTTGAACACAGAGATCAGGGGCTGGGTCACGTGGAGAAGAAGGACCAAATGCTCCAATAGTGCTGGGGACAAAGAGGCGCAAACAGTTCTCCAGGGCCAAGTCCAGCACATTATGTAGGCCTGGATGGGCAGAAGAGCAGAGAGGACAAGTTCAACCCTTGATGATCCTTAAAACCTGGGTGCATGTAAAGTGTATGTGTGTGTGTGTGTGTGTGTGTGTGCATTCAAGCAGACCTGTGATGTTGATCTTTCGTGCCAAAGCCACATTAGCCTCACCCACAGCGCTAAGCAGAGCGCTGTAGTGGACCAGCCAAGTGATGCGATTATTTACAATAAGTTCTCGAAGGTGCTTGTAGTCCAAAACATCAGCGTATACAAATGGGCCTAAAGGGGGAAAAGCAAGAGTGAAGTGAGGAAAAAATCATATGGAAACATACTGAAAACAGAAAGTCGATTTTACATACCGCTGGTGTACACGTGAGGCGGAGGCTTCTTGATGTCTGACAGGATAACGTTATCGGTTCCATACTGTTTTCTAGACATCAACAAAGATATGATCACATTTAAACTTCAAACAAGTTGTAAGATCTCAGGAATTTCTACATATCTCACCTCAGCATCTGTGCAAGTCCCACACCTAACTGCCCGAGCCCACCTGCAGACAAAGGCACGGGTTTGTACGAGTCCGCAGAAATAATTTGTACACATATGCTGGAAGATTGGCACATAGGTGGAAATAAAATCCATGTTTTTGGTTTTAACTTTCAGCTGAAAAAAGGCTTTGTGTTTGTTTCAGCGCTTGGTCCCAGGACAAAAAGTGACAGCAGGCTATTATTCTCCCCACAGCCACTCACTGGGCCTTTTATTTCACTAGTACTGTCTGTACACACCCTATTGTGATGACTCAAAATGGGGTCCTGCTGTTGGGGCAAAGTGAAAACAACTCGAAAAAAAAAAACTGCAGCACATGTCTGTAGTATTTCACATTGATACCCCGGTAACAGGAATTCTTCATTATAATGCTCATACATTTGATTTGAAGTCAAACTAGGAATCTGCTCGGAAATATCCGGTTTATTCTCAGAACAGTGGCAGTGCAGTGAAAGTGGTAGAAAACAATGGGAGCTTCCCAGGCTCGGTGTTTGGGTAGCTGTGGAAAAGTCCTTTCCTGAATGCATCAGCGTCAGACACAAGCAACTATTATGCACTAATGATGGATGGAAAATTGTATCACCTGTGATGAGCACGCGCACATTTTCCTGAGGGGGTGGTGGGCTGCAGGTGTCCTGGCTGTTCCACCTGCTCATCTGCCTGGGCAAAGAACTGAAGCTCCGCGCCCTGCTGAGACAGCCTCGGCAAAACGGGCCCAGCATGGCCGCAGAGGACACACAGACCCGCACACCAGGTTGCATGTCCAGGAGCAGTCCTTAATAAAGTTACACCGAACTTAAGCACAACACATAGATTACACCGAGCCGCTGAAATCATGAGAATGACAACTGGGGAGTAAACAGGTTGTTTCAAAATTAACCAGAAAGGGGGAAAATGTTATTACCTGTGTCCTGACAAATTCAAAAATCCCTGGCAGATGATTCTTGATCCAAAACCAGCAGATGGAACTTGGCGAATTCACAACTATACCTCAAAACTAAACTATAAAACAGGAGCCGATAAGAAGGCATTTAGGTGTGAGAATCAAGAAGATTACCATCCCATAGGTCACTGTTTCACTTCACCCAGTAACCGCTGGATCAATAAGCAGGTGCAGTAAGTCATGCTGGGCTATGTGGTTCTCCTCCACTCTGTGTAATCACCGGGGCTCGTGGCTCTTGACTGGCCGGGACTACAGTCTCCAGCGTGCAAAGCAGCGTGTGTGCAAACATGCTGACTTGCTGTATACAGGGATTTGCATTGTGAAGAGTGTTTAGCTGAGCTTAACAGGACTGGGAGGTGTGTCTGTTATACAGTCTCCTTCTATTCATAATATTTATGAGTGAATATATGCCAGTAAATAACTATCACATCGCGATGATACCAAACACTGGAGAAATAAGACTCCTTGGGCAGGTTTGAAAGCAGTAAAAACCTATTAAAAATACAAAGGGCCAGACAGGAGCAAAGAAGGAACTGAATACTTTGGGATGCTGGGAAAAGATGCCTGTTCATATTCAGGAATAGGGAGCTGTTAGGTATTCCTGCTTCAGTCTTTTAGATGTAAATTTACAGCTGCGAGTCAGTCAGCTTAGCTTAGCATACAGCTTAGAAAAGAGAAAAGCTTGGCTCTGTCCAAGGCTAACAGCAGTCACTATTTAATACAATACAATGTTGCCAAATCAGTAAGAAAATGCAACAATTTGTCCGCATTTTATTAAATGTATCAACAATGCATTAAATCACACAAGTGCCACATTTTTTTTTTGCAATAAAACTTTTATGAACGTGTAAAAAATACTGTACATTAAAACACAGTAGGCACTGCACATTGTTAACATTGTTAAAAATAAAATACCCCCCTCCCCCCCCAGCCCACCTGATTTAAATTTGGATGATCTTTCTTTCAGAGTCGTGTTACCTCCGGACCGCCACTTTTTTGAGCTCCTGCCTAAATATACAGCACTGAGAACAGCAGTTATCTTTGTTCTCTTACACTGCCCTGAGTCTGACTGAGGAATGAGGAACTAAGCACAGCATTCAGTCTCTGCTGCTTCTACTTCACAGGAGCTTTCCTACATTGTATATGCTGCTTGCTGTTGCTATATTTCACTCTTTACTGTCTTTTGGAAGACATGTAAAGACATGTCTTCCAAAAGACAGAGACATCGGGGTAAACAGCTGAATGGTTAGATACCGAATTCCCGCAAGTTTCCTGCACTTCTGTGTCTGCGATGTGCGTTGTGAGCCTGACTTTCACTTTGAAGAGGAAGACGCCGGGTGGGCAGTGACTGAAGATTGCTTTTTCTGTTCCAGGGGAGGATGGAACAATGTGGGTGATCCACAGTGCGCAGTCATCTCCACAAACAGTAACTCATCCACCAGATGATGAGCTCATGGTGCTCAACCTTGAGCATTTTCCTGGTTGCGCTCCTCACCTGACTTGGATGCTGCAGAGTCTGCCACTGACAGATACTGTTTGGTCTGGGTCCCAGCCCCTTCACCAGTGATGCTGAAAGTTGGATCATACTGACACAGAAGTTGAGGTCCATGGTGAAAGAGATCAGAATTCCAGGGAATGATGGAATGAAAGTGGTCTCCAGGCTGAAAGCAGTCCGGACGTGCACAGGAGGCAACTTTGGAGGTGAATCAGGTGTTCTGATTTTAGCCTTGGAACCATGTGATCACACTTCATACACACTAAAGAGGCATCAACTGCGTGCTAGCTTCCCCCACTCAATGACCATGTTCCTTATTTCCTCCTGAGCCTCTTCAAGGTGACGAACCTGCTGGGTCCACCTCAAAAAATAGCCTGTGGGTCAGACAAGGACAGAGTGGGCACCAACACTTAAAGTAAATCAAAGGAGCAACAATGCAAATACATTAGAGGCTAACAAAGATGAGGCCTGAGGACCAGTGCTGGTTAAAGCTCACCTCTCCACAGCTGCAGGGACTGAGGGTGAACTGAGGGCCAGATTGCCAGCTCAGTGCGTTCATACAAGGGGTTAGAGTAGTAATCCCTCTCTGTGGGCTTCAGCAGAGCCTGGAACAAACAGTGAGTCTTTCCCTTTACTCCCAGGGCACACCTGAATGGAAACGAGGGAGGAAAAACACTGCAGGTGAATTTCCGTTTCAAGTAAAGACACCCTTCAAAAACCTGGAATACAACGATCCTTAAATGTGCAGGAAAAAACTGACCTTTCCTGATCACTGTTACACAGAAAGGTGCCATAGTCCGAGGCATAAACCTCGGTTGCCAGTCGCAGGAGCAGCGCCTCAGAGAAGCCCAGAGCCAGGGGGAACTGCCGCCACAGCTGCCACACACAGTCCAGCAGCAGCAGGAAGACCGGAGACTCCTGCTGGAGACGGGCATGGGAGTAGGCCGAGTGAGCATATCGCTGCTGGAATGGGTGTCCCGCCTGCAAAAGCACAGACACGTGGCAGCTTTTGGGTGTGTAATCTAACTTGTGGCAATAGTTAGACTCAGTCCTGTAGTCGCCAACTGTGCTTCCATCTTTAAAAGCTCGAACGATGTTTTTTTAAAGCCTGTTCTGTTACTCGTTTGTGTTATTGTTTACATGAGTTTATATGAATTGTGGCAATACCAGAGCCGACAGGCAGGAAAAAAGCAAGAAGGAAAACGGAGAGAATCAGAAAAACGACAAGAACCAGAGGAGAGAGAACACGGTTCACCAAAGAAGGAAAAAAAATCAGTCAGATGACAAGTGCATGCCCACCCCAGCAGAAGGAAGAGGGAGGCCCCAGATGAATCCCCTTTAGCCGATCCCCCCCCGCCCCCCAGAAGTTCTTAAAATTTAAATTTTTTTTTTACTTCTTCTGAAATGGGATCAGCGTGGTGCTGGCTCACAGCAAGACGGTCCTAGGTTCGATTCCACCTTGGTCGGAGTCTTTCTGTGTGGAGTCTGCATGTTCTCCCCGTGTCTGCGTGGGTTTCCTCCCACAGTCCAAAGACATGCACTTACTGGGGTTAGGTTAACTGCTCACTCTAAACTGCCCATAGGTGTGAATGTGAGTGTGAATGGCTGTCTGTCTCTCTGTGTTGGCCCTGTGAGCAGGCTGGCGACCTGTACAGGTGTACCCTGCCTCTTGCCCTATGTCAGCTGGGATAGGCTCCAGCCCCCCCGTGACCCTGAACAGGATAAATGGAAGAGGTTGGATGGATGGATACTTCCTCTCATAAAAATTGTAGAGAATCAAAGGAAATGCGTTGTTGGGGATCTTAGACTGCTTCTTCCCAGTCCTTCCAAATGGAAACTCTGGCACTCACCTGTATCCACTCCCTCTCCAGCAGCGCCAGGAAGCCCTCCAGTGTGCGGCAGCATGGGTCCATGATGAGCTGAGCCAGAGTGCTGATGAGCAAGGAACAGTCTGTCCCTTCAGAGCCGTGAACAAGAACAGAATGGCCATCCCTGAAGAAAACGACAGTCATCCCGTTCATTAACGTGCATAAGAAAAGCACACCTGCAGGGAAACTCTTTACGCATCTTCAGGATTTATAAGGTGTTTGTTGGTTTGCCTTCACTTCCTTGTCCTGCGTCTGCTTGCGGTTTTTCTTGGTATTTCTGCATCTATTCGTGGTATGCATTAACTGCATCATTTATATTTGCTTCTCTTCATTGGCTACATTTAAACCCAGAGTTGAATTTAAAATCATTCTTCACACACAAAGTCCTGATCTGAAAGACCTCGTAGAACCATATTGTCCCAATACAGACCTTTGCTCTCACACTGCTGGTTTAAGAGTTTCTAAAAGGAAGCAGGAAGCCTTCAGCTATCAGGCCCCTCACCTGTGGAACCAGCTCCCAGTTTGAGTTTAGGAGACAGACAACCTCTCTACTTTAAAGATTAAGCTTTAAACCTTCCTCTTTGGTAAACCTTACAGTCAGTACTGAATCAGGGAACCATCCCTTAGTTCAGGGTCACTTAGCTGCTGCAGGCTCAGACTTCTGGGAGACTTCCTGAGTATTTCTTCTCCTGTCTTTTCATTTCCCCATGTGCATGACAGTAAATAGTTTGCATTTTGTCATTTTCTATGTGCTCCTGGATCGGTTGGAGGTCTCTTCCTGTTAAAAGGAAGTTTTCCCTCCCCACTGTCACCAAGTGCTGCTCACGGGGTGTTATTCATACCTCTCCACACACTCTGCCAGCAGGCCAGCAGTAGACAGAGCAGTCTGGATGTGCGACAGCCACTTTGAATTCTCGAGCTTACTGAGCCAGCGGTCCATGTTGTTGGACTCATCACCACAAGCCTCCACCAGTTTAATTAGGCTCTCCTGGAGTGCCTTCCCCCTGCACACACACATGAAGCAGGTAAGTGATATGAGCAGTATATATCAGTATTATCAGACAGTCGGAAAACACACACACACCTTTCCATCTGTCTGTGAAGTCTCTTCCAGCGGTTGTAGAAGGATTTAGACTCGAACCCTCCACCCGTCATCCTGGCCTGTTGAGCCTGCTGCATGGAGCGAGCGTCAATTATGTAGCCTTTGTCCGAGTCCTCGATCACAGCCTGGAGGAGCAGCTCCATCTTCCTTGCAGCGCTTCCTATTGGCTCCTGGCAGCGGCTGACTGCTGCGCATGATTACCTGCAAAGAATTCCATCCAGGTAAGAATATTCAGACAGATGTTTAGTCTTGACTGTCATGATCCTGAGTTTCTGAGTTTGATTTTATTTGATTGGTTTGGCTCTTTGTTTATCATTTGCACGGTGACCTTCCTGTATTTTGCATCTTTACCAGTTTCTAGTTGTAGAAGAGGTTAATTGTTCCTCAGGTGGTTTCTCTTCATGTCGGTCCTCGGTCTTGGACCCAACGTTTTCTGTTTTCCTCTTTCAAGTTCTGTTTTATGACTTTGATTCTTTGTGAGTTTTACAGTTTTGTACCTTCTTTCTTAGTTTATTAATCCAAGTTATGTTCTGGGTTATTAATATTTGATTCCTTGTCTCCCTGTGTTCCTCTGCGTGCCTGCCTTTCCTGTCCACGTTTCTGTTCCCGTGTCTGCCTGTTTCCTGTTTCACTTTTACTAGTTCTTTGCCTCTCGTGTGCACCGTTACGTTTCCTTCCCCCTTATCTCATTAGTTAGATTTGGTTCACCTGTTCTCCCCGGCTGTTTCTGCTCTTCGCTCATTACCTCTCGTACATGTTGTCTATTTCCCCTCATGGCTGTGTGTTCTCATGTTTGCGGGTTGGATTGTGAGTTCCTGTTCTGCTTCTTGGAGTGTGTTTTGGAAGAAATTCAGCATTAAAGCTCCTTTAAGTTGATTCCTGCCTGCTGAGTCCTGCATTCGGGTCCTAACTCTGCCTGCCAGTTAGGATTAGAGCATGTGCTCTTTTGTAGACTTGTTGGATTGTTTTTAGTTATCCTGTCTGCGTCCCGTATTTTGGTCCTGCTACTAAAGGGAACACTGAATCACCTCACCATGCCATTCTTCTTGTGGTAGTAGCAGAGAACAGGGAAGCGTCCTCCCTGTCTGAATTTGGCTGCTTTTTTCAGCGTGTCGTCATCGATGCTTTTTGGGACGATGACTGCGGGAGGATAGGAGGGACACACTGAGTAATCTCTGTTCACGGAGCTCAGCCTCCACTTCTCATGCTGGAAACAGAGTAGAGCGAAAAGAAAAGGTAAAGTTTAGTATTGAGTAACCTGTTAACCTCCCCGGGGAGTCTTTGAGCTGAGCTGGCTCAGGAGTGTTCCAGTTCATAGGTGAGGAAAGTCCCGTTATCAATATGGGAGAAAAATGACTAGCATACAGCGCGTGCTCCGTGCTAATCCTCAGTGGAATTTCATTAACAATTGTCTTGTGATTTGATTTCTTGGCGAATAATCAAGGACAAAAAAAATCTAAGACCATGACTACTCCTGCATGTGATGAGTTTAGGATGGCCCGCACCTTTCTGCAGGATCACTTGTGGGAACTCTTTCAGGGACGCGTTCTCTCAGTAGCACCTACGCCTGCTTATGTGCGGCCCTGAAAAACTGATTTGCAGAACTTGATTCTTATTGGTTAACCTCATGAATACGTGTCATTTCCACAGTGCATTAAAAATAAAAACTTACTGAGAGCAGGTAGTTAACTCAGCATAAATACTGTAAACAGCATGGCTCTTTTCCAAGTTATGGCAACTTTCTGACTTTTCTAATTTTGATCAAGAAACGAAATCATTCAGTTCCTCAAGCTCGACTACAGTAAGAGGCAGTGGGACAGAAACAATGTGGACGCCTAAGTTCCAGTCTCTTTATCCTGGGTGTAAAACACTGACCAGGCTGGCCAGATTAAAGGCACAGATATCCTGCACGCTCTGGGAATTTTGTGCCTGTAAAACACATGCAAACACGCTGCCCTCGACCCCTCACCATAGCAACACGTCATTCCCATGGGAAGGCACGTTTACGCTGCGTGCAGCACATTCTGAAGTTCAGGGGAAAACAAATGAAAGCTAAGCAAGGAGGATATCCTGAATCTGAGCCCTTACACTTCCCTGGCATTTTCCTGTCACATGGCTGTAGGGTCATTGCTGGAGGAGGGTACAGTGTACCTGAGAGACTTCTGTGTCTATGCGTTTTACATTCTGTAAAGCAGAAAGAAGTATGCAGAGTTTTATATGCTGCTTACGAGCTCCTTCATCTGACTGTAGTGCATTTCAGGAGATGACAGACCCCACTGGTCCTGCAGGCTGAGGTCAGGCGGTCGGTAAAAGAAAGGATACGTCTCCGACACGCAGTCCAGACAGGACAGGGTCTGCAGAGCGTTAAGGAGAGATTGCCGTCACATGCAAAGCAGCGAAACACAACTGTAGAAAAACAATAGGCTGCTCTAAGAGAGATCTTCTTATCCCTGTGTGCTGTTATTATTTAACGTACCTCGATAGAGTGCGCAATGTTCAGACACTGTTCCATGCCTGGGATGTCGAGCTGGAGCACACGCAGATCTTTACACTTCATTGTAATTGTTCCTGATGATCCAGACATCCTACACACACACACACACACACACACCACTATATGATTCTTACACAAAACAAAGGAAATGGCACCCCCACCCCCATGTTTTGCCTATAGCCGTGCATAAAGCGCCAATTGCAGCAGAAAAGGTATGCGAAATCAGTCAGCTGGACTGTGTGTGTGTTTCTTCCTGAGTGAGTGTGCAACACCTACCAAATGGTTACAACATTGCATTCACAAAGCTAAAAAAAAAGAACAGTTAGCAGCAAGCAACGCACCGCTTGAGCATGTGGAAGGTGGCAAACGGCAAAAAAAAAAAGTTGCTGTAATCTTCTTAGGAAGTGTAACTTGTTCAGCACTGCGGGCAGCGAGAGCAGCACAGGCAGAACAGAGCGACTCAGAGGATGTCCAACCTTTCTGTGTGGCTTGCGTTAGAGAAGAAGCCCGAATAGCCCGTAAGGTTTTCCACACTGGTTAAAAAGATTTGAGGAAGGAATGAGCGATTAGAGGAATTACTGGCACATTCACCCCGCTTTGTGTGGATTAGTGTGATTACTGGTTTGACCATGTGAATTATAATAAGTTCTGAAAGATTCATGATTCCACCATCAACAGATTCCATTGGCAGTTTTATCAATTAAAACTTCATGAAGACAAAGAGAAGTTCAACAAGTGACTTTTTTTTATTGATTAAATACTTAATAGGATACATTTTTGCTCTAGTCCTCTCATCGTCTTCCCTCACCTTTTCTCAATGGCATCGATGTTCCTGAGGAGCAATAAAACCTGCCGAGAGTTGCTCTCCTCCCTGTCTGAGAAGAGCAGGTGGTGGCCGGTGATGCACAGGGTTCCTCTACTCGGGGGCTGCAGCGGCTGTCGGAGCACAACATCCTCCACATTGGCCGTCTTGATGTGCTCAGAAAACTCCATCAGCTCCCCTTCAAACACCCAAACCGAACTTTTTTCTAACTGCAGAAGCGGCCGAGCACCCCCACTGACTGCAAATCACTTCCTCGCCTCTATTGTGAGAGAATGAAAGCAAACTTCCTCCTCTGCACACACAGCTGGTTGGGCAGCGCCGCAGTCTCAGTTTGATTGGAGATAGGGACTCCTTAAATAGAAGAAGCTTCATATTTCCCTAAACATTGTCCTCTTGTGTGGCTGCACCGTTACACACACAGCTGTTTGAGCGCCACTGCTGCAGAAATGGAAAATGTGCTGCTTTAAGCGACAAAAGGCGGAAGTCGGCGTTTCCTGAGACACAGAGTGAAATATGTCACTCATCACTGGCAAAACTGCGCACTGTGGGAGGGGGCGACGCCACAGTGATGTGCCTGTAGCATGGTAAAGTGCCACTAGATGGCGCAACAAGCAAGCATAAAAGAGCATAAATCACAACACGGCGGTCAAATACTACGTTTGCTTCTGCAGTGACGCGGCAGGATGTAAACAGTTGCAGCTGGTATCGGATCTACATTTTTCAGCTATTACTAGTTTGATTATATCTTGCAATTTGACATTTTTGCACAAAATATACTCACCTACAGAATATTTATATATAATAACCTAGATATAACAAGAAAAAGAACACACTAAAATGTAATAGAGCACAGTGTCACAATGCACCCAACTGTAGGCCACTGCACCTGGAAAATATCATTTTAATACTTTACCTTTGTCTTTTCTAAGCCACTCATATAGACACTTAATTCATATTTAAACCCCCTAATAAACCACACAATCAAAACACCAACACAAGAAAACACATCTAAAAATAAATTAAAACAGAGTAAGACAGGCCTATAATAACCAGGGTGGATGCTGTATGTATTTATATATATATGAGTTAATGTATCCACTAACTTTTATACGCACCCCATGGCTCAGTAGCTTGGAGAAGCACCTTTAGCAGCATTAACTTGAAGGAATCGTTTTCTGAGTTTCTCACATCATTGTGGAGGAATTTCGGCTCCGTCTCCTTCACAGCGTTGCTTCAGTTCATTGAGGTCTGCAGCATTAATTTATGCACAGCTCTCTGAGGGTCCCACCACAGCATCCAGTCAGGCTGAGGTCTGGACTCTGACTGGGCCACAGAGTCTGTTCTTTTCCAGACATTCTGCTGGAGATTTGCTGCTGTGCTTGGGATCATTGTCCTGCTGCATGACATAATTTCAGCCAAGCTTTATCTGCCGGACAGATGTGCTCACAGAGGAGTTTGTGGTTGAGTCAGTGGACTGCAAGGTGTTCAGGCCCTGTGGCTGCAGAACAAGTCATCAGCCCTCCACCACCGTGCTGACTGATAACATGAGATGTTTGGTTCTCTCCAGACGCTGTGCTGCATTACAGCCAAACATCTCCACTTCGGTCCAGAAATCTTGTTGCTTGTTCAAATTGCAAACCTAAGCCGTGCTGCCACTTTTCCAGGGGTAAAATTAGTTCAGCCTTTTTCTAATTGTGCTGTCATGAACTTTAACCTTTAACATGCTGACTGAGGCCTGTGGAGTCTCAGATGGAGCTCTTGGGTTTCTCCGACCTTGTGGTGAATTTGTTGGCGCGTCCTCTTCCTGTGAAGTTTGTGGCATTGTGTTAACACACAGCTGCAAACTGCCAAAGCTTATGCTTGTGTAGAGGTGCTCACATTCAGTTAATCGAGTGCTGGCTGCTACTTAGCCCCTTAATTCCTATGGAAAAAGTGACGCTGTGCTGAGCTTTTCTTGTGAAAACTTTCTTTTATTTACGCGTGTGTCAGATTTGTAAAGATTTACGCATACATTCACCCACAAACAGCACAGGACAGGAGGACGTTGGCAGCCTCGTACTTTACTCGAGTATTTCCAGTTTGAGTCTGCTGATGGAAATCTAATCTAATACGCGCGCAGTTAATCGCCCCACTTTTAAATCCAAAATACCTCCGAACGCAAAATAAGAAAAACCAATACAGAAAAATGATATTTATACGTCAAATTATATCCAGGATGTGATATCGAGGAAATAAATCCATATATGTGTATGCGTTTCTCTGATGGGGTTCCCTCCTGTAATGTTAAAGCGTTTTAATATTTAAAATATCTTTAATTCCTTAAACTTGTGGATGCCCGGTGGTTTGCATTCTGTTTTTTAATCAGTCTGACAATCAGAATTAGCTGTAAGGTCTCGGGGTGAAGTTTCAGGATATCTTATTCCCTCGCATGAAAAAAGCTTGGAAATGATCCAGCCTCCGTGTCCTGTGCGGGATGGGCGGCCACTGCTTGATTTCGCCCTATAAAGGAGGGGGCATGGACCTGTTGCGCTCCAGCTGTCGGCGCAGAAAACGAGCTGCTCAGCGTTTGTTAACGATCTGCCGCGTCGATGGACTTTAAAGAGTTTGGAGACGAGTCCTCCTCCTCCGAGGGAGACACGGAGGACTTGGACAGCGTGAAAGCGCTCACGGAGAAGCTGAAGCTACAGACCCGCAGACCGTCCTATCTGGAGTGGCAGGAGCGCGTACAGAGCCGAGCGTGGACGGAGAGAAACCCAGCGGACGGTCCGGGACCCGGAGGACAGCAAGTCGCCTCCGTGCCGGCAGTCTTGAGGAACGGGAGCTCAGAAGTGGTTGTTGGCGGCTTCTGCGGCTTTGATACCATTGACGATGCTTTGGCGTATCTGAGAAAAGAGCTGGTGAGTTCCTCCAGGGCATTTTATTTTATGTTCCCCAAAGACGCATAAAACTCAAAATTTAACCCTTTAATCAGTCAAATGAAAAATAAATATTAACACGGACTCCTCGCTCATTGCTGAGAACCACAGATACATATCCATCTCCTACTTCACCTTTAAGACAGATATCCATCTCCTTAGGTGTCAGAGATCTGCCTCACTTGACTGCTTGGCTTAACTCAAGGAAAAGCAGGGCTGATTTCATAAAGTCTAAACACACAGATTATGAAACAATACGATGCCTGTTTTCTCTCGGGCTGCAAACCATATATTCCCCATGATTTATACCCTTTGATTAGCAGATAGGCACCATCCAAATCCAAACTTCCTCATATCTTCTGCTAACTCACATAAGCTCACTTTCTTCTCAACCCCACTCCCGCAAATGCCTCCACCTCTGCTCTATCCTCAGAGGGAAATGCAAGTTCAAGACAACCAACTGGCCCGGCAGCTGATCCGTCTGCGGGGGGAGATCCATCGGCTCAAAGTGGAGCAAGTGTGCCACCGTCACAAGGAGATGCTGGACGATGCCACGTACGAGCTGGAGGAGTGCGGAGAGGAGTCGGACTTGCTGTGTGATATCCCCATGAAGGCTGCCTTCGCTCTGTCCACCCCCTTAAAGCATCTGGGCCTCACCAAGATGAACATAAACTCCAGACGCTTCTCACTGTGTTAAAACCTGCAGCTCTTACTCATGCCAACCAGGATGTTCTCCGTGTTTGTGTAGGTAATGCTGTTATTTCCTCTTTAGGGGGTTTAGTGGGGCAAAAGTAAAGAGCAGCTGCCAGCAGCCATGACTGAAAATGAAAATGATGATTAGCTTGATGTGTGCCTTGGTATGACATGCATGAGGAAGCTTCTGCATACAGACCTGCATGGCCACACACCTTTATCAGCACACAGCTTCCTGCTGGATGAGGTCTGGACTGCTCTGCTGCTGACTCAGAGAATTAATGAAGACTCAGAACTGGACTGAAATTAAAGAGTTTAATATTTTATACCAAGGTGATTTGGTAATGCAAATACACGGTTCACGTTTGCCAAGAAGTGTAAGAGGAGACCGGTGCCCTGTTCCTTAAAGGGGACTTATCGTTGCTCTTTTATCACTCGAGTTTTATTCTTGGACTCTGCAGGAGCGCAGCAGAGTCACAGATCCAACATGCTTACTTACTGGAAACAAGACACTTCAGCTCCCTTCCCCTTCCTTTGAAACCACCTTTGTTCTGATTGGCTGCCCCTCTCAAAAAGAGGTGAGGCGATTTTATTAAGGCTATCTGCTCTCATTAACATTGTTAGAAAAAAAGTGTGGGAAACAGAGCGCTTAGAGCAGCCTCCACTTGTGCATACAGCGTACCTGGAACAGGTATGATTTATATACAGGGCAAGAAAACAATGGGAAGCATCATTAATGCTTACATCCCATCATGCTGTCACAAACACGAGCTTTTCATCATGATTAGATTCTGCACAGTGACATATTTTTCATCTGGCTCATGATTTCTGAAGAGTCCACTGTATTCCCTTTATAATATAAACATATATATATATATAGGCACTTTGAATAACACATGTACTTTGAATTTTTGGAAGACTGATTCCCTTTAAAAGCTTGGGAAGCACAGCTTTGCAGAAGCATGAGGGCGGCGGCTGCGGTCGGTCCGATAACGATAGCACTCTGCAGTAAACAGAGTCCTTTTGTGCAGCAGCTACAGGCCCTCACACTGCAGCATTTTTACACCTCTTCTTCACAAACCAAAAATATCTCTACAACCTCACCGCTGCAGTGACACAACCCAGGAGCCTGCGCCTGATGCTCTCTGTTTTCCACTACCACATCAGCACTGATTTTAGGCTATATATGGCTGCTCCGGGACCAAGTGTACTTTATTTCCTTAATGATTTGTTTGTAGTTTCAAAGAAAGAAAAGAATGAATGAATTTAACTTTGTATTAAATGTGTAAAACTTCTATTAACTGTATTACTCTATGATGGTTAAATCATGCTGTAATATGAATGCAATGACTTAAATAAATATAAAAGAAAAACACCTTAAAGTGCAAATTGCTGTTATCTTTGTCTTGCACATGAAGGAAACATGAAAGCGAACTGCACCTCAGCCTGATCACAACGGGCTGCAGCTGAACAGCAGTGACTGAAGTCTGTCTCAGGAAACCACACAGTAAAGAAAATGAAAACATTCCCAGGCATCTTTCTGAGAACCAGTCTGAGGCCTGGAGCGATGATATTTAGTAAAAGCTTGAACTTCTTGGTTAAACATTATTTTATAGTCCTTCAAAGGTTAAGACTTGGTTGAAGTCAGAATCAGGAGTGGGATCAGGTTACGATGAGGGCCTGGCACTTAAATGTGATGATTTAACCTAATCTGCAAAGATAGTCAAACAAACATGCTCCGCTCACCTGCACTTACCTGGATCCCCAGCAGCACACCTGCCAGGTTTGAAGCAGATCGAATGAAATCACACGTAAAATGCTGATCACCGCACGATTTGTGTCCCGAGGGGAAAACGTCACCACATGCTTCTTCACATCCATCTCCATCATCCAAACCTCAGCCTTAAAGCCACCCAGGCACAATGGTGTCTTCTTTCCTCCCAGGAGACCGCCGTGACCCAGTGTGACTCTCAAACATACGAATGGGGCCCCCGGAGGGATGTGCAGAAGCAGACACAGTCAACCAAGACACCAAATATGCCTTGGCAGAGCGCGGTCACTCTGTTAAACGAGAGCACAACTAGGACTGTTGAAATGATCACAAAGTGGCATACTTCAGGAGTCGCATGATCTCATGTGTGTCGTGGGACCTCAATAGGGAGAGACATGGAAATGAGGCTCATATGGAAACCAAAGAGGATTAAGTACTGTAGCTTGAGGCCTTATTCTCGAGCGAATGCTTTCATAATAAAGAGCTGCAGACTTGTGTTTCTCAGGCTGCTCAGTCTTCGGCCTGCAGATACTTTCCCGTGACCCTTTTTCCCCCGTATCACTCCACACGCCGTCAAACAAGCAGGAGCTGATATTACAGAGTAAATACAGAATAATAATCTAGGCAAGCCTACATGATGTACATGAGTAAGCATGAGAGGCAAAAGAAAAGAAGACGCCTCATTTAGATTGATGAAAGAGCCCAGCACCTGCGTCGTGTAGCAGGAGGTGGGAGGGCTGGAAAACTTTCTGATAGCATCTCAGTTTGATTGCGTAACAGAAAGTGATTTCCAACCACATTTGGAAGCAGTGACATCTGTGGTGGAGAGGAAGAAAGGAATACCCTCAGGAGGCCCACACAGAGCTCATCTCCAAACATGGTGGGACACTCTTTTTTTTAAAAATTAGACTTCATCGCCCGCAGCAGATGCCGTGAAGATGCACCTTCGTATTTAAGCTGCCTCTGTGACAAATATCACTCTCAAAATTTCAAAAACTGAGGCACATTTCACACATCCTCCTAGATTTACACTCTGTACATTAACGGAAAAAAAAAAAAGCCTGAACTCAGGTGGTTTCATCATGAGTGAGACTTAATCTATGCTGTGGCAGTCTTCTAAGCACATATTTCTGTGCACTTCCTGTAATGTTTGGACTGACTTCCTGCTGGTGCACGCTCTGTAGCAGCAGTTGTTCACCACAAGAGAAGAGATGCGGTCCACGGCTAGAGTCGTATGAAATGTAGAAGATGCGACAGCGCAGGCTCAGAGGGTGTTAACAGCCAGAGAGGCTTTTTATATTAGGTCTTCTCTCAGGGCTGAACGTGACCACGATCGAGCTTCACAATAACGATTAAACTCCACAGAATGGTACCACATAAACTGCACCATCCTACATGTACTATATAAAGGAGGTGTGGCATTTGTGACAAGTTTTTAAAAATTTTTATAACTAAGCTTAAAAAAACCAAAAACAACCCAAAACCAAAGGTTCATTTTATTGGCCACAGACAAAAATATCCCCGAACCGCACGTCTGAGTAAAAAGAAAACTTTGTAGTCCTGTTGACTTAACACCTGACGCACAAAACCACCACAGGAAACACCACTGCCCCAAGTGCAGCAATGGTGTCTTCTGAAGACCTCTGGACCACCACCTCAGCTGCATGTGGAAGACCTTCTCTGCCTTAAAGGTCAGGGGCTCGCATGTTAAAAGCAAACAGCTTGCAAATGTAACCTGGGTGCCGTCTCGCGGCCTACAAAAAGCCCTCCGTCTCTGAACTGTTTTGGAAAATTCACGTGTTGTTCCCCTCTTTGGGAAGGGCGCTGCCCTGACCCCTTTACCGTAGAGCCTGTAACGTTCCCCCCTGCTCACACACAGCTGCACAGTGAGCACCTGTTGAAAGCCTGCAGAGCAACCCTCAGACCCTCAACGACAGGAAACTCTCTGGGTCGCTCTCCCGCGGAGTGCGCATGTGTGCGTGCAGGCACCACATCAGCACTCCTGCGATAGTGTTATAATAAGGGAAGCGGATGATGACATCTTCACACCCGGGCTCAAGTGCTGAAAAACCTGCTTGCTGCTCTTAAACAACTCTGTTAATAAATAGAAGTATTTAATTAAAATGATCTCGATGGCGGCGCCTGAAATCTGACATCACCGGACGCTTTGAGGAGACGTTTCATATCTCGAGAGGTGAGTTTCAGAGTTTCAGCCTCACTTTGAGATTCAGCTACAGAAACAAATAACTCTGATTTAATATATAAAGTTATCAACATCTGAACTCCTTTCTCATTATAACGTGTTGAAGCAAATATTCCACACAAACCAGAGGCCTGTTTTAAAATTTAGACATTTGTATGAAATTTACTGGATTTTTAATCTAACGTACCGAGCCGAAGAGCAGCAGAAAAAAAACGAAATAAATAAAGTTCAGGCTGCTGAAATCGGTCTTTTGTGTTGACACAGAGCACAGTAACGAAGCGCATTCAGTCGCAGTTATGTTCTCTCCTCTGCTGATACAAATCAGCTCTATGAGGAAGACGCGACCACAAAAGAGCAATCCGATTTCTCGTAATTAAGTACAAAAGCTTTTCGTGAACTTAATTAATACGTTTGTTTTCAAGGCCTAAATGTTTCAATAGAAGAATATTTGTTACATATGCGTGTCTGTGTGTTGGGAAATGATGCTCTGAGAAATATTAAAATGGTAAAAATGTAACAGTATGCTGTTATACTGGTGCTGCAGCAATTTAGTTAAAACCTCGATCAAAACTCTATTATGCTCTGTGTTCACTCCACCACAATCTATTACTGTTACAAAAAACGATCTTTCTACAAGTGTCAGACGATATGTCAGACAGAGGTCATCGCATCATCTCCTGCAGACTTCGTATGTGGAGTCCCCTATCGAAGCCGGACTGAAAACAACAACAGCAGCATGAGTTTGGAAAGGCCTTCAGATGCAGATGACAGAAAGCAGAGGGCAGTCCCTCGGTGGAAAACGCTGACTTATGTTGCCCAAAGTGTGTGCCAGTAAGTGTAGGAGTGCTGCTGATAAAATAAGAACTTCCTCCTGGCCCGCTGATCCCTCTGCGAGTCCTTTCTCGGGGTCTCAGGGCTGTGCCGGTCTGTGGCTGCCGGATGAGGCCTCCAGATTTTTCTCACGGCTCTGAGCCTCCGGGACAGACGGCTGCGGCGACTGGCCCACTGACCCCGTTCCATGAATGGTCCGATGGGAGCCGGGCGAGCCTGAGAAAGCCGGTTCACGCAGTCCAAAGCAGAAAACGGAGCACGTGCAGACGCTGGATTATACAAGATTAACACTGGTACAGTGTCGCAGGGCCGGCCGAACATTAGGTTCAAACTTTGTCAGATCTGGATGTGATTTAGCTGATTTAGGTTAGCGGAGCCTTCACGGGTCTCAGAGCCCCGTTCACCTCTGAGCCTCCATTTTGAGGCAAGGCCCTCAGTCGCAGCCGACTGGAAGCAGTTTCTCGGAAGTAAAAGATTTTCACTGCACATAATTTTCTAATTCAGCCATAAAAGACTCATTTTTATACTCTATTTTTTCCTTTATATTTTCCAAGAGAATTTGACTCACATAATTTTAAATACGTGCCTAAAATCTGGTTTTTGAACTGCCGCTCGGTGGTGATCTAAGGTGTTAATATTTTATGACCAGCACATTATGAAAAATAACCTCAAGTTTCCAACCCGCAGAAAAGATGGGCTGTAACTGCAGTTCGGATTACTCGGACAACGACTGGATCGAGAACTTGGATGAGATCTGTGAACACTGCAACTGCCCCATACCCCCCAGTCATGCAACCCTGTAAGTGCTCATCGTGAATGCAACGTGTATGTGCGTGTGTGTATAAGCGTGTGTGCCGTACTGTGTGAATGAGCATCAGCGTGTGATGGGAGCTGCTTGTGGTTTTTCTGAGCGGTGAGTGTGAATGACCACTCGGGGGTCAAACGCGTAAGCTGTGAACCCCCAGTGTGTTTGTGCACTGTGTTTGTGCAGTGCTGTGATAGGTTTCTTCACTCAGCTGGAGTTTCCTTTCGGTTGTGTAATTAAATATGGGTGAAAGCATCCTCCCAATGTTGTTTGTTTCCTCTCCACAAATTAGATTTCTCATTAGGCTGGAAATAGTAGAAATAAAGGAGAAAACCACATGTGTGTGTGTGTGTGTGTGTGTGTGGCAACACACAGAGATTTTACCTGGAAGGAAAAAAAAAAAAATCAAACCGCTTCCGATTTACCATCAAGACGCCCGGATCAGACCGAGGACCGCGCAGGGTTTCACGGCGGCGGTGACGCGCGATGGCGCCTCGTTTTACTGCATAAATCTCACAAAGTGTCTAATCTTGTTTATCTCTCACAGTACACAGATCAGCTGATTCCGTACCCATCCCAGCATTCACCTCCTACATCACCTTTACCAGGTAACAGGAAACAGGAAGTGTATTTCTGTGTCTATCTGTGTGTAAGTATCTATGTGTGGATGTGTTACACGTTACGATGAGAGCAACATACGAGAGCCTCAGTCAGACAAACCTGACACTGAAACATGTTCCTGGGGGCCAACGAGCAGACTGCAAAGATATAATTAAAAAATAATTGTATCCATAACCATGTAATGTTTAAAAAAAAACAATTTTTATTACTTCATTGTGAGTAACTCTGCACTTTGTCCCATCACACAATAAATGTTTCCATTTCATTGTTTGTTAACGCACAATTTTCCGTTTTCTGTTTCCGTGACGTCTCTCTCGCTGGTTACACGAAAATGACAAAGTGTGTATAAAATGAGTGAACAAACTAATGAGTTACTGTAACCACATCCACACTTTGTTTCTGGATCCTTTGGACATCATGGGACGTGGATGATTATTAAACATAAAAACAATAAAGTGAATGGTGTAGTGACGCGTTTCTCACACAGGAAACAGCTTCCTGTTTTTGGCTCTCGTATTTCTGCTGTACGAGTAGGAATCGCTTTAGAAAGAACACACAGTGAGTCCAGGAATCAAGGAAAGCTCAGCGCTTTAATGAGCCTTCATCGTTAATGCAGTCACCTGTAATTGTGAGAGAAGTGTGGCTTTTCTCTGGGACCATTCGCCATCGCCAGAGTCGACTCTCGCTCACAGGTGATCGGCGGCTTAGCTGAGAATTAGCACTAAATGGTAGATGTGTGAAATTTAAAAGAATTAAATAAGAACTTTCAACGGGATTCAAAAACCCAAAAGACACAAGCTTTTTGTTGTGTTTCTATGATCGTAAGTGTAAGTGAAATTGTATCTCGAATAATTAAAAGCTAAAATCTATTTTTTTTCTTGCAGACAACTTTGTGATGGCCATTTACAGCTACGAGCCCGCTCACGACGGCGACCTGGGCTTCGAGAAAGGAGACAAACTTGAAGATTCTCAACAAGTAATCTGCTTTATCATAATCCACTCACCCCATAAGAACTGAAACACAAACCATGAACCATAGCTCCGGGGTGCTATGGTTTATGGTTTATGCTGTTTATGCTGTTTATGGTTTATGCTGTGAATAAAAATCATTTAAAGTCCACGTTTAACTGATAATCGTACACGGACAAGCCAAACGTCCTTTTTCAGATAAATATGCTCAATTTGATGCCAGCAGCATGTTTACTGCTGTGCATCCCCACCTCTCCTGCTGCCAACACCCTGAAAAAAATCCACGGCTGCAGCCTTGAAAGTGAAATCTGCTTTTATTTGTGTAAAACAGCTGGCCTAGTTTTTCTTTCTCTGAGTGTTCGGATTGGCTGGAATATCTGCACAGGCGAGCATAGGACCTGCACTTTATTACTGTGGAGCCAACGTCAACCAGACCTTTGCAGATGCACCAGTGCAGCCTCGAGCCATTATCAGTGTGGCTTTTGAAGCATGCATTATAATAACCCGAAACCTTAGCCTCTGATTGGTTGGACCACAGGACTGTTTTCAGCTGTACCTCAGTCCATTTCAAATGAACTGCACTGACAGATGGCTGCGGTATTTCTTGGTCATGAGTGGGTATTTCAGTTATACTGATAATTTGCACCCGGCATCAGAAAGACTGAGCATCTCTGTCGACGCCCATTTTATACCCGATCGCGCTATCGACTAGCAGATCTGGCTTCACGCTCTGCCAGTTGCTATTTTAGCATCAACTTTACCAGTTTAAGCGCTCCGTCGATACTTTTTATCTTTTGAATGTTGTGCTGACATCAAATTCAAAATGAGCACATTTACCGTCTTTGCACAGTTCTCAGTTAAATGTTGGAATTGAATTATTTAAAAATGACTGAAATGTTTTCATTCACCTTTACACATTTACAAATATTTCTTATGAACGTGGTTCTGGCGGACTCGCACGTCTGTAAATACATGGCAGGTATTTATAATGTCAGCGGTTTATTTTCTGATGGGAGATGATGTGACTTTATGATCTCACTTCCTGTCGCTCTCTGCTGTCGACAGCTGAATGAAAAACTCATAAGATTATGTACGGAGAAAAAGAAACGCTTCTAAAAATCTGAAGAGGAATAATTTTTGGTGTCCAGCAAACTCAACGAGAAAAGCTGGACCACGATATGAGTCATAAATACCTGTGAGGAGACTGAGCTCACTCAGCTTTAAGTTTTGTACTTTTTTGTGTGAAAGTTAAAGCTAATATATCAAAATGAAAAACTAGTGTTCCACATACACACATAATAACGCAGCGCAACAGAATTTACAAACTGATTAATACAAAAATATGTATGTTTCTGATATAAAAAGGTTTCCTTCACCAAGCTCTTAGAACTTCCTGGCACCACTCCTGACATAGCAATACGTAACTGAACCAAGGGGCCAACCACATAACA